>JACDOX010000079.1:914410-931350 GCA_014549065.1 Cardinalis cardinalis | reverse complement strand
CAGATTGGATCCAGGTAGGAATGCTTGGCTCCTCCCCTGGGCGGAGCATCTCCCCATGGGATGATGGAATTTGATCAGCCATGCAGGAACACTCACTGGCCATGGACAGAAGATAATTAATAATGAACAGAAGAGATCTCCTGGAGGGAGGACTGGTTGTGGGAGAGATAAAGGAARCTGCCCAAWGAACAGAGATAACTGCCCCACCTCTGACAGATGGGAATAGAATACACACAATTTCCAACCTAAGACAGACAGCAGGAGATGCAGCCAAGGCAGGGCTGGATGTGCTCTGACCCAAAGCCCAGCCCAGGAGGAGCTGCAGCTCAGCCTCCCTTGCTCTGGTGGATAAAAATGCCAAGCAAGGCTGTTCCCAGGCTGGCAGCTCCTCCTGGCACCTCCAGCACCACTGGGGTCCACCGAGTGTGAAATCCACCTCTCTGCACCAGCACAATGCATCATTTGAGTCATTTCTCAGGGATGAAAAGGTTCATAAGCTTCGTGTTGCCCTCTGCACAGGAGTGAATTTTACTCTTAATGCAAACGGTGCTTAAATGCAATATTTTAAGACTAATATTCCGTATAGGCACAGTGTCTGATTCGTGCCAACCCAAGGGGTAATATGAATGCTTAGTGTTTTTTAACCAGCTCCCAAGGACTGAATAAAACCCTCAGATGAAAGCTGTGACCTTCAAAGAGCAGGGAATCACTCTTTCTTTTCATCTAGGAGATAATTTAGCTAATACTTTTCTCCTCATTGAAGACAGAGGCTCGCTGCACTGAAAACTGTTTACAAATGTTCTTTCCCCATTAAATTGATTTTCTGAGTATAGATAGGCAGTGTTTTCTGGAACTAATTTAAATTCCTCTCTAATTAATATTCAGGACGAAAATATGTTATCTTTGCATGACTGTGCAATTATTAAAGGGAAAATATCATCAGAGAATGTAGGGGTTTTTTGGTGTTTTTTTAAACTAGCCATTACCCAATGAGAAATGTATCACTTCTTTGGCTTTTTTAGGCTGCAGCTCAAGAAGCCTTCAAGAGAGAAGTTCTTTTTCGGTTATGTACACACCATTTGTGAAAGGAGACAAGGCTGACAAAATAAAGGAGGCAAATAAAAACTTTGCTAAAGAGCACCCTGATTACATGCAGCACCTATTCACAGGTAACAGSAGATGTCTTGAGCACTGTGTACTCTTTGTTTGTGATTGTGTCTTAAAAGGAGGCTGAGAGAGTCTGAAGCTTGAGTCTCAGACATTTCTACACTTCTGGGGGGAAAACTGTCATCTGAGATTTGCTCTGTGATTGTCCATGATTTAGGTAATCAAATGAATTCGGAGGCAAAGCACAGACTTCACACTGCAAGTCCCCATAAATACATTTTTTACCCGTGAAGTGCCACATTTGTGTTATTGAATCTCATTATTGCAACCAACCTTTTGTTCAAAGGCAGGTTTGCAGTGTGCTGTGGTGGCAGGCAGAGCCAAGCTCGCTCCCAGCCCCATGGATTTCTGTGACCACTGATGGTCACCCCTGCAGCAGGGCCTTCACCTTTCCCTTCTGAGAGCTCTGCTGGGCTGACCAGCACCTCTGAGACACCTCAGCTGCAGGGATGGGAACAGAGAGCCAGGCTTCCCTCAGCCTGGTGAACACAAGCAGGATCCAGAGTGAGCAAGGGCTTTCTCTTGTTGTCACCTCCTGGCACAGTGAACTCCAGCAGCCWCTCCTGGGCTAAGCAGATGCCCAGGTTCTGGTGACCGTGGCCTTGTTCCAAGAGGAATGGACATGACATTTTGGCAGGGGGATAAAWGACATTTCTTCTTGTCATTAACCTGCTGACCTGGAGCATAGCTGTCCCTGATAACGCTTGGCTCTGAGCTGGTGATTGAGAAACATGAAGGGAAAAGTACATTTTCCAGCTCAGATCGTGGAAAGCCTCTACAAAGTTTGCCAGACAAGCTGAGTGTAGCTGACCCCTCACTGCCACCTCCAGCACAATCATCCAAAAGGCTGAGGGGCTGCCCAGGTCCTGCAGCCCCAGGTCAGACGGCCCTAACCCTGCCCAGCTTCCAAAGGAGACAGCCTGCATCTTTGGAGAAAAGAAGAAAACAAAATCTCCTTCTTCAACACAAATAGGAATTAGGAAACCTAGTGCTCACCATAAAACTGTGSAGGTAGGTAACACAAGCAAACTTGTTTTGGTCATTCTTGTTTAGCTTTAGAAAACCAGTACAAATCTAGATCATGTTTTGCAAGTTGCAGGCCACCCATGTATTGGATTTCTGRCAGGAGCTTTGGGCTTGTTCAAAGAGAGAAAATGAGGACTTATCTATCATGAAAGTTGTAAAATCCCTGTCTTCCATTTACTTACTGATGGGACTGTGGAGAATTTCCTGGGACAAAAGTACTGGCATTAAAAGGAGCATAAAATAAAACTCCCTCAATTTACAGCAAGGGTGAGACTTTCAGGAGCACATAAGCAGCAAAAGTGTGCAAGTGTTGCACTGAAACTCAGTTTGTGTTCATAAATCACTGAGTTATTCTGAAAGTGCCACCAGTTACTTTCTTACTCCTCCTTTTCCAATAACAAAAAGGAAGAAGATAAAAAAAATGGGGGGGATAAAAGATCCCTGTCCTATAGAGGTTTAGTCAATTCTAAAGCAGACAGATTAGAGCCAGTTCTATCAGTTAAAAGCATTGCTTCAATTTTTTTTTTTTTTTTTTGGAGTGCAGGTTCTGGGATGACTGAAATTTCTGGGATTTAAATGGTACCAAAGGCAAAGAAAAAAACATATGTATATCAGGGCTGTCCTGAGAGCCCTCTCAGGCTCTCAAGCAGAGCAGATACGGCTCCTTGTCCTTCACTTGATGCTGAGGTAAGTCAGAWCAGTTTCAGGTGAACTCAGCCAAGTGTGTAGTGTTTACTCAACTTTTCTATTCAGATCTAATAAAAATCTAAAATCATAGTGCCCACCAAAAAAAAAATCACAAACCACATGTTTGGTTCTTTGTCAGTGTGGTACCACTGAGCATTCAAACTGCAGGTCTGAATCTCTCATAGGTGAAATTAAAAATAGGAGTTAAATCCTATTCTATCAGTGGGTGTGAAATACCAGGCATCTCACGAACATGTTCTTTTAAATACCCTTCCAATTCTGCAACAAATATCTGTCCAATTTTAGTCCAAGTTCTGCTGGAGTGTAAGGTCTGAATTGGTTTCAAAGTTTTCCTATTGCCAAGGAAAAGGAGCAGATACACATCGAAATCCAAGAGTACAACGCAGTTTGTCACGAAATTGGGAATCCATCAGCAGCAGAATATGCTGCAAGGGAAATATCAGGTCCACTTGCTTTGATTTATGTCAGGGTAAGTCTGGAGAGCGCTGAGTGGGGTTCTCCATTTGTCACTGTGACCACACAGCCTGGCATCTTAAAAGCAGAGCTCCCTGCAAACAGAGCACTCCTTTGTGAGAAGTGACACTGACATTCAATCTAGGTTTATTTTCTGCAGGGGAAGGGAAGGGAGGGCAGAGCTGGTCCAGCTCCCTACACAAAGGTGCTTTGTGCAAGAGCTCTGAGCATCTGTCCTTGCTGGGGWGGGGACAGACCCAGGCAGGGACACGCAGCGGGTGACAGCAGCACTCACACGCTCTGGACACAGCTGGCACGTGCAGATCAGACAGAGCATGCAGGAAACCTGGGGTTGTGCTGGTGCTGCTGATGGCAAAAGCACAAAGCTGTAGGAAATTAAACCTCAAGAATTCAGGGAACAACACACCAGCTCCTTTTGCAGCTAAAAGATCTGGATGACGTGTTCTGAAGGGTGGAGTTCTCAATGCTTTGGATGATCAGCACTGAAAAGTGCATGGATGGGAAGAACATGTTTTATCCTATGCATCAGCAAAACTTAAGCTGTTGATGCAGAAGGTTGCAAAGTCTGGATTCCCAAAATTCTGTTAGAGCTGGGTGGGTTGGTTTGGTCTCTTTAGTTCTGGCAAGATTTCTGGAACCCATTTCAGTCCCTTTTTATTTCTCCCAAAAGCAAGTAGCTTCTCTTCCAGCTGAAATGTGACACTAGAAATTACCTTCATTTTGCTATTCCAGATCCTCATAGCATCTACACATGGCCAGAGATGGTTCAATCTCTGCCTGCCTGCCCAGCAGTGCTCACTGACTGTGGGTTTCAGAAACAAAAAAAAAAAAAACTTGGAAAGGTCTGTAACTAGAAAACTGACAATATTTTCAGGTGCACCAACTTGCTTGGAGGCTGGGATGGCTCAAGGATGATCTCTAGAATCCCTTCTGCATGAGGAGCTTCTCAGGGCCCTTTTCTCCTTGGCCAGAGAAGTCTCCCCATCCTCCTCACGCCTCCAGTTTATCCTCACCTGACCTTCCTGTACAGAAAATGAATATGACAAAAAAACACAGTCTATGGTATTTTTGTTTCATTTCCTAGACCAGAAGGCACCTTTCAGTCCTACCATGGAAGAAGAAACAAAACAATCTGGGGACAGAACTGGGAAAAATATTGTCATGGATTTTATAAGAAGCACCATCATAAAAACCTCTTTTTGGTGTGTGATGTGTGGTGGCAGAATCCTCTGGGTGGGAAAGATGCTGTGCTTTTAGGTGGGTACTTCATGCTGCTCCTCCCATGTCCAAAAACACCCCATGAACTGCAACAGGAGCTGAGATCAAATGGGGTTTAGATACTTTTTTAGAGTAGTCCTAATTATTTAACAGTAYCCAGTTTATTTTAAATCATTTCACATGCAATTTTCTCAAATATTTATGGCCTAATGTATCATATCCCTTGYCCATATAACCACAAAACTACCCACTATATTTAATATCCATACTATACTGCACATTTCACCAGGATCTCCATCAAGCGCTAATAATTGCTCCTTGAAGCATTTCTGATGATTCAGATCCTGATCCCTGTGTAGGGAAGTATGTGAAATAACCTTCAAATCTGCCACAGCCACATGCAATGTATATTAGTTAATTCCACTCCATACTTTCTGCAATAATGTACACAGCTTTTTAGCAGCATGGCTGTTGATTAGCACAAAAGGTCAAAAATCAAATTTGCATGTAGACTAGACTGTTTTAATGCAATTCCTAAATTATTCTCCTGAAAATATGAGGAAGAAGCCTCTCCTCCTGCCCAGATTGTGCATGCTAATGTTAATGCTTTTTCCCCAGCAATAACGGGGTTGGAGTTCTCTGTGCTCAGGGGATCGGAGCCATTTTCTCGTCAGGAGTGTCTTAGCAAATCACAGGATTTATATTCTTAGATTGGAGGTTGACAAAAACTGCTACTTAGCAACCCCTAGCAAGGAAGAAACATTAGCTGGATATTTGAGGAAGCTCTGTCTCCTCTAGCTCCAGAGAGCAGCTGCTGGAACAACGCTGAGTGCCTGAACCCACAGGGCTGGTRGGAGGGGAAGGTGCTCAGTGCTTTCCCAAAATGGGAGCTCACAGAGTGTCTGCATGGCTGGGGGGCAGGAGAAGGGTCAGACACCCCCAGGGAAGCACAGCTGCTTCTCTCCAGTTCTCTCCTGAAGCCCTGTGCTGTTGGCTTTGGATGACCAAAAGCCTGGGTTATTGATGTGTGGGCTGACAGAAGTGGCATCTTTGGGAAAGTGAAATATCTGTTACTGCTGTGGGCACTGCACTTCAGTGCACTTCAGGAAGCTACAAGTGCAAACAGACAGTGGGCTGGGTACTGGCTACAGAATAAACCCCTGGCCTTTCTAAAAGCCCCAGTGAAAGTGCAATTTGAAAAGAATAATTGAGCCCACAATTCTCTCTTTGGGTATGACACAGAGCTTTTAGAGGTAAGGTTCTTCTGTCACAGTTGTACATCTCTAAAGAGTACCAGGAAGAGAAGAAACTTTGAAATAGGGTATCTTTTGTATTTTCCAAAATTACCCTACTCTGTAAATGAATTTGGAGGAACAGGACCATGTGGTTCAAGCAGACCAAAGAGCAAAAGACAAAGGGAATTACACAGACACAGAGCCAGAGCTGCTCTGCTGCTGAGGATAGCATCTCTATGGTGCTGACAGGCTTGGCCAACCTTGCTTCTTTAAAAGTATTCCAAAATTTTCTTTAAGCTAGAAATATGACTCCATCTTACTTCTGTCACACGCAAACTAAATTAAAAACTTCTGCAAGACAAACTTCAGCTGCAGACTTACAATTTACTTTAAGAAGATAAAAGAATGTCTTTGTTTTTTTTAATAGAGCCAACATTCCTTTYTGTCTTCTTTTTCATTTGTAGATGCAAATGTGCAATCCAAATTCTTGTCCTGATCAGACTTTTTTTGACAAAAACTTCAAAATTTCAGGGCTAAAGAAGATCTTACTAAGCCATGGCAGCACTTAATATTCAAGGCAAGTCAGTTGTGCAGCCACACAACCTAGAGTTAATTATGTGCTTTATACACACACACACCAGTGTTGGTATGATGTGAAGTTAGAGGTTTAAAAAG
Organism: Cardinalis cardinalis; assembly: GCA_014549065.1. NCBI lineage: Eukaryota > Metazoa > Chordata > Aves > Passeriformes > Cardinalidae > Cardinalis > Cardinalis cardinalis. The sequence goes on along the minus strand of JACDOX010000079.1, from coordinate 924,847 downwards.
CAGAGAATTTTCTCTTGCCCCTCCATCTTTCTCATAAAGAACCAATTCCATTTAAATCAAGGGGACATTTGGATATTTTAAAGCAAATTGAGAAAGAATGTCACAGTCTGCCCCTCATTTGGGAAATGCCGTAAACCTCATCCACCCAGAAATACCCTGGCACAAGGGTTATCTCATTTGCCTTGAAAGATGTCTGCTGGTCAGACCTGCAGCTGCTCAGACCCCAGCCAAGACTGCCAGCACTGCCAGGCAGTTATTCCATTAAGTGATTTCACTGGGGTAATTTCTGCTGCTTTATACACACCAGGTTTGCCTTTCTCTTGCTGCAGTCCCATGCTGATGGCACACGATGCTACTTAAGAGGAGAAAGTGTGGCCAGAGGGGTTTATTAGACTCCTCATACTATAAAGGTGAGCAAAAGCTACCACATGATTCACAGCATGATGCTTGCATTTACAGATCTCACTCTTTTGTTGTCTATTTTTTAAGTGGAGGGAAAGTATTTACTACAGACAGGTTTCAGCACAAACACCTCCTGAAGGATACCAGGGGCATTAAAGAAACATGATGATGGGTTTTTCCTGCTTGTTATTGCAATGCACTACAGAGCTGCTTGCAAGGCATAACTTCATTCAGATTTGTGAGCTGAAAAACAGTTGAGAGGACTTCACAATAGATGAGAACTCCTGGGGGGCATTCAGACTTTTGCAAAGTGGTGCTCTTTAAGCTGATACTCAAACATGCCCCTGAGTGTTGGGTATGACACATCCTGCTTAAAATCCAGGCTGACCAAACTTTGCTTTCCTTTTAATTTTTTCTTCTTTTTTTTTTTTAGCAGTCAGCAATTTAACTTTATTTATAAATAGAAGTGGCAGAAGGGATGACTCCTTTCCTGCATCTAAAGAAAAGGAAAAGGTGGGGGTATCACGCCAGAGTTCTCAATAGATGAAAGGACACATGATTCACTCCTCTCACATGCTCTGCAGCTCCTTTCTGCAAGGAAAGCTTTGTTCTGGCTGTTAGTGCTGGGTGTTTAGCAGGAGCCAAGGTAAGCTCCATCCAGCAGAGCCTGATCTGYTTTGTGTGGGTGCTTTTTCTTCCCAAGGTCAGAGGAAGGAGGATGTCACAGGGCTGATCCTCAAGCAGCAGGACCTTATTCTCTCCTTTCTTCCCAGAGAGGAAGGTCTTCAAAGATGCCTCCAGGAATAAACACCTTTTTTAGGTTTTAGTTTAAAAGGAATTTTTGCAGCAAAAAGTTTTCCAGGGAATGCTCCCTCTTGCGAGGCTGCCCATTATGAATTAAGTCCTCAATAGAAAATCCATCAATTGCTTATTTTTACTTTCTCTTTTAAATTCTCCTTGAAATACATCTCAATAGGGATGAGATGCATCCAGAAASTAACAGCATCATCATTTACCTATTTCTTATCTGAATATGTTACTGAATTCTGTTACTGAAGTCTGTATTGTAACCAGAATACAGCTCTTACTCTATGTACTGCATTTTGGGTTCCTTTGCTACCTAATTCTTCTGAGTTACTGCCTCTGAATTTTCCCCTGAACCTCCATTTAAGTTTGCAGCTTGCTTGACCTTCACTGTGGCTACCTGGGCTGGTTTCACTTTCATCTGATTGCCAAGTCACTGTACTATGTTTTTTACTGCAGCTTAGTAGCCCCTTGAATTCTGCTACAGTTCATGTAATTCTCATCATGCGGATCAGCTCCCCGTGGAAATTTTCTTCCTGCCAGCAGCAGTTATTTACTTTCTCTTTCTGCATTTCTCATTGTCACTGAAACACCACCTCTGACAATGTTCAACCTCCTCTAATCCCTTAAAAAAAAACCAAAAAAAAAAAAAGCCCCACTTGTCAGTCATTTATTTATTTATTTCCAACCTACTCTAAATTTAAACAGCATTGCTGTGTCCACAGAGTGAGTGCTGGCTCAGATGCCAAATTTGTTTCCTGGAGSTACGTGACCTGCCCTTATATTTTTCTGAAGAGTCAAGCAGAGAAAAAATTGTTTTCTTTTAGCCTTTACTTTCTTAATCACTGGAGAAGCCCCCAACAGACTCAGCATGATGAGAGAAGATTGTTACCTGCTTTCTGAGCTGATGACTCAACACTCTCATTTCTTAGTGCTCGCACAAAAAGGGTTTGGGCGGATTTCAAGAATAGCAGGGAAAAACCATTTGCTGCATCTCAAATGTCGTGAGACTATTTGGTGTTGATAAGAGCTCTCTTTCTTCCTCATTAACTGATTGCTTCTCCTTCTTTTAATGCACACAGCTCTGCCTGGGGCTTTCAGAGACCAAGGACTGGGTGGAGACCAAGCTCCATTTTCTTCCTTGCTTCAGCACCATGTTAACTACRTAGGGTCAGAGTTATAATTTCACATATCAGAGAGCACAGGAAACTTTTTCCTTGCTGGGTTTCTCCTAGTAATGCTCGGTCAGGTCCTCAAAAAAGGACTCTTCAAGTGATAAATGTACTTTGTAAGGAGGCTGTGCCAGTCTCCCCTCTTAGAGTTGGGTTAACAGTTCAGGAGAGGATGGGTTTGGAAGGACTCTCCAGCATCCTCAAGTCATGTCCTGTTGTACACCTTTGTTTCACYACATATCTCACTCATACATCCAGTAAAATCCATCTTGGAACTAGTGAGGCTTTCTGTCTTTTCTGCTCTGAGTGAAACACACTGTAGACCTTCCACCTGAATTATCACAAGCTTAACTATCTTGTTTGTACCTATTTTTACATAATGGTCCTTCTGCTATCATTGTCTTTTATCTCTCCTTTCCTTTTCAGTTGTTTGCTCTCTTTGGAATTCAGCCCTGCATTATGTTTATTGAGAAGAATAATAAGCTCTTGGCATTTTCATTAATAGACTAATCAAAGCACACTTCTCTCAAAAGAGGTATCTCCTACCGTGCTGGCTTCTCTGCTCTGTGATGCTTGGGTTTCAATTAACCTCTCCAAACACAGCTGATGGAGCTATCAGCAATCCTCCAGAGAACTGCTGACCAGAGCTCCTTTTCCCTGTGCACTGCCTGATTCTCTCCTTCAGCTAATGGAAATACCAGTCCACTGCCTCAGCTCTTTCTTTTCCAGTTGCTCTCACATCTGGAGCTCCCAAATTACAGCTCCATTACTCTGCTGGTCTCCAGCACATAGCCTTTTACTTCACACTGTTTCACAATTATCTTAGGTGTTAGATTAAAAGGTGTAAAATTAACTGTACCAGGATTATTTGTGGTTTTTTAAAGTTAAAGAAAATGGAAGTTTTTTTTCCATTACTGTTCCTCTAAGAGGTATAGAAAGCAAGATCAGAGTTGTTATTAAATTCTTAGCCTTGATAAAAGAACCATGTTCACTCTTGATGGTTGCCCAGTGCAAATTTCTGCAAAACCAAGATCAAGACTACATCAAATGATGAAGATTCTTTGTGAAGAGAGGTTCAATTTAAAAACAGGACAGAGTTTGTTGAAAAAATAAATGTCATTCCAAACTTTCCTTTCAGTGTGTTCAATTCATGATTGGACCTAGAATCACCTACCTGAAGTGCATGGAAATGGCAGCATCAGGGTGCCACCATATGGAGCTGCCAGAACAAAGGTCTGCTAAAAATACTGGAAGTGGTTTTGAAAATTGATGCCAATTCTTGGAATTTCAGGCCCTTAAGTGCATTCAAAACCCTGATTAGATGAATGGAAATTTCACTCTGAAGGGCTGAGCATTCAGATATGCAATGGCTCCATCTCGTCGGGAATCTAGGCCAAATTGCTTTTGAAAATCTCAGTAGGGTGCTTATTTGCATTTTTGGCACCAGAATACTTCTGAAAATATGGTGGCAAGGCTGCCATCCATCAAACACTTCAGCAGGTGCTGAGATTTTATGCAAGCACTTGGCTGAGTTTCTGTATTCACACACTTAAAATTTACCATGTGCCTGGCTGCCTGGAGGATCAGAGACCACCTCTGCAGGTTTTGGGCCCTCAAGGTTATATATTTGAAAACTCTGGATTTGCCTAGTCTGCAAACAAACCGTAAGCTGAGACACTGCACGCATTCCTCCACCTCTTCACTGAAACTTTCAAAGCAATCCATATAAGTTAGGTAATATTTAATAGAGGGGATTATGGAAAAGCCATTTCCAAATGAGAAAATTGCATTCAAGTTTGTTATCTGCTGTCCCCCCTTCACATATGTTATGACTGCATATTTATTTTTCTACTACTACTACTAGAGAGAGTGTGGCAAGAAAATCCATCTTTTCTTGTACCCCCCTTCAGAGATTGTCACCAGCATTATCTTTAAGGTGCTGGATATCATATTGCTTATAAAACAGCATAAATATAGGGGTTGATAAGCCTCCAGGTGCAGGACTTAAAGGACAAGGTTTTTTTCCTGTGACTGTCCTCKAACCTTTCCCGGCTTTTGCTGGGAAAACAGGGCCAGCCCAGCTCATGTCCCGTGTGATGGAGGGGCTCCATTTCACCAACCCCCTTGGCCTCTGGCAGAGGGAGCAGGAGCAGCCCCAAGTGATGAATCAAGTGATGGCTGAGTTTCCCTGCCTGCAGGAGGCCTCTTGGGAGGGTGCAGACCTGCTCAGGTTTTATTTCTAACASCTATTTTGGCCTTTAGAAGAAGGGRGCCAGGGCAGGAAGGGCTGGGCCAGAGCTCTGCACTGCAATGTGCTCTGTAACTCATTTTTCCAATGTGCAGCCCTGAAGTAGTTTTTAAATCGTCCTTCAGCTCTTTATCAGAGGAGGTGCTGATCACCTGCAAGGATGACTTTTATAGAACCAGCATGACTCATCTGTGGGCATATTTTTAAAACCTCTTCTTTTCCCCCAAACCTCCCTAAATCAGTCTGGGAAAATGATTGCAATTATTCAGATTGTGCTACTCTAAGTTATCTAACCTCAGAAGCCACCTGCTGCAAAACAGGCCCAATCCAGCTACAGCTGGGCAGAGCAGGGAAGGAAAGGTTTCCTTTCCTGCTTCCATCCATGGCTTGCTCCTTGTCTCTGAATAATCCTGTGTGCCTGCCATGCTTTGCTTTCCCTTTGTGAGAGGAGGGCAGTGATGCCAGCAGGGCTGGGACTGGAGTCATTAAAGGCCTGATAGCGCCTCAATAAGCTGCAATCAGAAAGTACCACATGATTATTCTTCCTCGAGGCKGTCAGGTTTTGTGAAGGGGGAAAGAGGGAGCTCAGGTACATGTAAATTTTAAGCATTTCATTCTAGGGGGAAAAAAAAAAGTCCCTCCACAGCTCTTGCATTTAAATACAGTCCAATTTTGATGATSCAACTAAAAACTCGTGGTTTTCCCAAAGCCAGTCCCTTGCCATTTGTTTGCAGTCCTGCAAAGCTCCTAAGCTCTGCAGAATTAGAGCTTCACAGCAGCTTGCTTTAGGGAAGAGGAGCAGCAGCCTGCAACTGCAGGAGGTGGCTGCCAGACTTTGAAGTCTGGGCTGGAGATAAGGGGAAACGACATTGCAAAGAAACTGTGTTATTAAAAGACATTCTCCTTTTGATTCAAGTTCTCTGGTATTAAACTTCAGCAGGCCCACATTTCAAGGCTGACTAAAGGGTCTTGAGTTATTGGTACATATTTCAGTGMTGGGTTTTTCTCCAGGGCACAATATTTTCAGTACATCGCACGTCGGGCACAGGCTCTCACTCTCTTGTCTGTATCTTGTCGTGTAGTAATCATAAACCTGACCTCTCTGGAAAGCTTTTTGGAGAGGCTTCAGGCCACCCAAGACAGGTTTTCAGTCTCTTAAGGGTAGAACTGGGCAGGACAAAGGTCCGTGCTGGGGCATTTAAGTGACAAGCTTTAAATCTTTCAATGAAACGCGTATTTTTTGTTTACTGAGCACAAGGTAAAAATGCTTTTTTACAAGCATAAAGACAGAAAATCTCTACCAGCTACGCTGCATTAATTCAGAATTCATCTATTTTCCTTTGTTCTGCCACCCAGCTATAAAATATATCTTTATTCTCTGTGTGCAAATGGAGGCTCGTTTGCCTTAAAACTGGAATATTTCAGTAAAGTTAAGGCACCACAGTGTGAAGGCACAAGACTGCAGGCAAGAACTTGCAGAATAACTTCACCAGGGAGTGATTAATGGGCTTTATCTTCCCTGGTGACACCAGCCCACATGGCACAGGCTTCTCCTATGCCAGTAGGGGCTGGTTCCTCTCACATCCCAGCTGCACCGAGCACAGAGCATCGCTGCCCATGGCTGGGGCTGCACTCCTGAGTCATCCAGGGAAAGGGGCAGAGAGAGATCCTCGCCTCCTCATCCTCCTGCTCCCATCCTCACCTCACTGGGGTCCACAGAGAATGAACCCCCTGCAGGACTGGGCTGTCCTGGTGTGGTCCAGCATYTCTCAGGGGCCACTCCAGAGGCAGCCCTCTCGCAGACATCTTTTATGAAAATCCTTTCTTTAAGATTTTTCCTCTTGAGAAGCTGAGAGGCCTCAAGAACAAAAYGTAAACATTGATTATCTGCTGCTGTGGAATGCAACAAGTAAATCTTTGATTGGCCCATGTTAGATGTTTCTAATTAATGGYCAATCACAGCCCAGCTGGCTCAGACAGAGAGTCCRAGACAGAGCCTTTGTTATCATTCCTTCCTATTCTAATCTTAGCTAACCTTCTGAAGAAATCCTTTCTTTATTCTTTTAGTATCGTTTTAACRTAATATATATCATAAAATAATAAATCAAGCCTTCTGAAACAYGGRGTCAGRTCCTCMTCTCTTCCCTCAACCTGAGACCCCTGAGAAYGCTGCCACAGAGCCCCGTGTCCCTGGGGTCAGAGCCACAGCAGCCAGGCTGGCCCCACGWGATTCTCACCCCTCACCAACATTTCTGAGAGTGATCTTGTTTCCTTTCCTTGAAGGAAACTGAGCTGGCCAAGTTCTAATCGAGCATTGGACTAATAAAAATTTAAAATAATTCCTCCGAGGTCATTCTGACTTTACACTGGAAAAACTGAGATAAGACTTTATGACCAAGGAAGGCAGTTAAATTGTGTGAGTTAGAAAGGGCTAAAGATGCCAAATGTTTATTATCACATACTGAATAAGTTGTATAAAGTTTAAAAGACACTGAATTTATAATAGTGCAACTCACAAGGATCCCAAAGGCATTTCAGTTATAAACTCTTCTGTGTAAATGTCTTCCTGTAACTAAATAAATAAAGTCCTAAGAAAYGGCACAGGGAACCTCAACTGAGGCCTTTTAAAGTCCGTATTTTTTCACAGATCCTGGGAAAACAAAGATGCTGTGATTTCAGTTAGCCTGAACAATTAATATAAGTGGAGAAAAAGCCCTGAAGAAAATCTTTCCAAGGTTTATGATTTCAATGTCACCATATTTGTACATCATAAATCAAGATGAAAGGCTGTAAAAAAGAAAAAAATCTATTTTCATTTAAAATCAAATTAGAACCTTAAAAAAAAAAAGGCCACATTTCTCATTAGGGGGGATTTTCCACAAAAGATCAGCTTTGGGAGAATTACTATGGTTTGACAACTGCCCACTTTTGTAGCTGCACATTTTGTCTGCCAGTAGAGTTGGTGAAACACTTTGGGTGATAAAAATTAAAACCACAGCACRCAATGGGCACTTTTCACTGGCATGTACCAATATCAGTGAAACTAAAGGGAAAGATTTCTTGTTTTAACTTGTTGCCCAAAGCAGTGAAATTTGCAGCCTGGCTGGGCTGTCAGAGCAGCCCCTTAGGGGTGAGAGGCCAAAGTCCTGGCCCTGYCCCAGTGGGTGCTGCCCAGCCAGTCCTCCAGGAGAATCACTCCAAGGAAAGCACTGGGAACATCCTCCCCTTCCTGAGCAGTCCCTCTGCTGCCTGGTGTGATGCAGGATCTGTGCTTTGCCCATTCTGCCCTTAATACCCTTAATCTCTGCGCTCTGTCTATTCTAGATTCATAGAAGGAGATTATTTGTCATAAAATTATGGTGGTAGGAAGTTTCTGACAGGTTAACTCTTGAAGTCAGAGGCAGAAATTTGGAGGTTTGGTTTTTTTTTTTCATCAAGGCTGATGCACAACTTAAAAATACCCAAAAGACTTCATAAAAATTTTGGACCAAGAATATTCAACTTAATGGCTGCACAAGCACAGGGAAAACAGGCTGGGATTGAGCATAACAAATTTCTTTAGAGATTCAAAAGAAGATTTCTGTATCCTTTCTTTAGTGCTGGGATACAGATAAATAATTTTAACTTCAAATAGCTGAATGTGTAGGGTAACTTGAGGAAATGCAGATCTGCTTCTTGAATCTCAGGGCAGCATTTTTTTCTCTTGTACAGAGGATCTTAAATGCTGCTGTTTTGTTTTACTACTTATGTTCTCATATTAGACTGCTGCCTGTCTAGSTACAGATGGAAGAGAATTTCTTGAGGGAAAAGACAACAGCTCCATAAATTCTAATGCTCATATTGTCCAATTCCTTGTAATGACCAATGGATTTGGGAAGAGGYTCCAAAACCTATGGTTTGCATTCTCTTTAAGCAACTGAACAGTTTGGAATAGACCTACTAGAGCACCACAGCAACGTGACAGGATTTAAACACCAGTTTCTCCCAGTTTGTCCCTAAATAGTGATGCTGGTGGCTGCTCACAGGAGTCTGCTCAAGGATCTGAGCCCTGTGTCCCTCTTACTGAACTAAGAGCTGCTGAAACATTTCCAGGTGTTTGGGAAAGGTGCAGGGTGAGGCAATGCTGTGACTAAGCTGGAAGGGTACTGGAGTGAGGCACTGCTGCAGCTACCTGGAATTTTAGAATTTTAGCCTCCCTTCTAACACTAAGGACAGATTACCAAGTATTTTCCCTCAGCTTCTTTTTATAGTTTACACTAGAAATTGTCAGCCTTGGTTTTATGCTCTGTTATGCTGAATGATGGGGAGAAGGAAGGGTTTGCCAAAGGAAAAGGATAGTAAAAGCAGGGAAAATGAGCTAGATACTTCCAGCTACAGTAAAAGCATCTCAGCTTTATTGTTGTCCTCTTGTAAGGTTTTACATGCTGCTTTAAATGATGATACATTATCCTTGGGAGAAAATACTAAAAAGCATTCATGTATGACACAGAATATCTCAGACAGCTAAAGAATAAAATATGGAGCCTTTATTCTTTACAACCCAAGCCTTCCTTTACTAAATATAAACATTTACTGCATTAAAATGTATAGGCTTAAGAACAAATTTTCCAGAGGATTTTTTCCCATTGTGAAGTATTTTATATCCACAATAATACAGTGTGATGGCTGAAGCAAAGACGAGGTGGCAGTGCTCATTGTGTGAAAGATGAGTAATAAAATCATCAGCGTACAAATGATTTTTTAATTAGGTTTTAATCTGTGTATTTAGAGAAGTTATTTCTGTGTGAATTCCACACTGATAATTTTTATCTCGGTACCACAGCTGCAGTCACTAATGGCTGATGCCATGGACATCCTTGAAGGAAGAGGTGAAGAACATGTGTGGACTRAAATTGAGAAGGTAAAAAGCAGCAGCAAAGGGCAGGAGAGTATATTGCTCCTTGGGGAGTAAAATTCCACCTGAGTCGTATCTATTTGAAAGGTTAAAAAAAATCTAAGTGCTATTTGAAACATGACTGCACCCCCTGACCTCTGCTAGTGCTCAGGCACTGGCCACAAACACATGTTTATTGCTTGATTTAGCCCCTGTGGTTGAACTTTGTCCATGCTAATAGTCTCATGGGACTGTCTAACTCATGAAAACAAAAAAGACAAAAAACCCAATCTGAATAGCTTCTTTTTGGCTGATAATTAGAATTCCCTTCTATCTTTGTCACAAGTGGTACTGTGCTAATTGGATGTGGGGGGGAAGTTGTTAGGGAATGAAATTCAGCCCAACAAATTAGGTCTCTTAGTGGAGCTCAAATGAGGCTTTGGTGATGTGAGAGCTAAAAGACAAGTAAATGCTTTTCTGGAGTCCCTGCACAGCCACTGGTCAATTTAATTCTGAAAGGATTTGTGAAATGCAGGGAGCCTTGTGCTGCCTCTCAGCACAGATGAGTCTGACCCGGCAGAATGAACAATAGGTCGGGCTGGGGGGTGAGAGGAGCGTTTTGTATTTTCACAAAGTCTCTCAAAGCAGAGCAAATCACAGCTCTGGACATTCAGCACCACAGACATTCAGCCCCTTGTGAGGAAAAGGACAGCAACATGTCACCAGAGAGGGAAAACSTTATTAATGGTTCTTGCAGCTCCCTCAGGTCCCAGAGGGATGCACTCCCACTCTGCATGGTGGATGCAGTGACAGGCTGGGGAATAGAGGGTTTGGATATCTGCACTGCCAGGACTTGGAATTGCCCTTCCTTGGGGCTTGGGGTTTGCAGGCAGAGCTCAGGATGGACACTGAGAGCCCCAAACCCTGCCTGCACAGAG
>JACDOX010000079.1:854484-913870 GCA_014549065.1 Cardinalis cardinalis | reverse complement strand
CAAATGAGACAGAGATGTCTGAAAGACACCACAGGGTGGGGGGTCAAGGTGTTTTCAATATGATTATATATATTATATTCCTGTTATTTGAATTGCAATTTGAGAAGGCATCTATCTCTCCTTAGAGAAAGCCTGAGTAGGTGTGTATTGCCTCAGTCAGCTGTCAGATCAGTGGCTTTTAATAAAGTTTTACAAGAACAGAATGTTTTCAGAAACTAATCAAATCTTAAATGCCCCAAATTATAGACAGACTGGGTTCCATCTCTTTCAAAAGCTTGTGAGGCAAAACAAAGGACAAACATTCCTATTTTTTTGACATTGCACCAGGATAGTCTCTAAATTTCTCCCACCTGCCTACAGATCATGAGAACCTTTTGCAACATCAATGCTGCATAACATAAATTATATTTACTTATACAATTACATATATTTTCCTGCCTTATATAATAAACATTGTTAGCTAGATAAGTGTAAATGACAGAGCTACAAATAGCCTATTCCCTGTATTTCTCCAATACCTAACCTTCCCGTTTTACACAGTAGACTTAAATATCAGACAGATTTCCAAATTTTTTCCCAAAGTCAGCATTTTAACCCACAGTCAGGTGTTTGAATGACCAGCCTGATTTTCACAACTCTGAATGACCACAGGTCAGAGGCTGTTGGGATTGATTAAACAGAGATAGCTAAATATTTGTTAAAGGTTCCTTAAAATTTTGTTTATTCCTATATTTTTAACACAGAGTGACTAATATCTCATTGCAAATTCAGTAAAACAAAGTATTTTCTTTGGTATATTGTCTGTATGTATGTACATCCTTTCTATATCTCTGGATACTTTTGCTTTCTGTATAATTTTAACAAAAATCAAGCTAACATCTACAAATGGACTGGTATCCCATATTATGCCACATAAATCTGTGCATAACTCAATATTTGGGATTGAAATTTACTGAATGCATTAAAACCTGCTCCCTGCCATTACAAAATTTGTTGCTTCAAAATTCGTTTGCATTCTGAGCATATGTTTGCATTTAATTTCTGACAACTCACATAACTATTTGATTTGAGGCATCTTGTTCCAGGCAGAACTCACTGTTTGTTTCATAATACTAAAATATTTTTCTGCATTATGTCAGAACAAAGAAATGAAAAGCATCATCAACTTTACTTTTTTCAAGAAAAATGCATTTCAGCATATTCAGCATGTTCTTAGGATAAAATTCTGTTTAAACAGAAGAGACAGGAGAGCACTCAGGGAGCTCGGGGGAGAGGGGTTTGGTGGATTTTTTTGGTGGTTTGTGGTTGCTGTTTTTTAAATCAGCTCTAATTAAGAATTTTACATCAGGTTAAAGGTCTCTAACAGATTACCAAGGAGGAGGATTAAATCTGATTAAAATTTTCTGTGGTGTGGATTAGCACATCACTTGAGCTAGAACCATTTCCTAAAGTTCCGAATTTCTCAGCTCTCATCACATGACACTGATTGGAGGAGCCTACAAAGAACCTTCACACACATCTAGTTTCAAGGTAGTTACTTGTATTTTTTGCTATTGAATTCATTTACATATATTGGAAAGCAAAAAACAGAACATAAAGGAGTTTGTACAATCAGCTCTAAATGCAAAGCTCTGGAAAGCTGACAGCTMTGCTCCCACCAGTGAAGTTTGGCTTTTGCAATAGAAACAGCTGTTGCACCTAATGAAAGCACTCAACAGTTTTCTCTAATGCAGCAGGGTTATAGCAGTGCCTATTTTCCAAATGGTTAAAGGGTCTGTCAGAATTGCCATTACAAACCATTGTTTTCAGAGTTTTATATTCCAGAGTCAGCCATAAAAAATTCATTCAGGCTGAAATCTGGCATCAAAGGGCACAAAGCCTGACACCGCAACACTTTTCCTCTTGCTATAGTGGAGGGTTTATGAAATTAGTTTGGAATTAATCKGAACAATTTTGAATTTACAGGACTGACAAAGTAGCAATAGATCTGTAGCTTCAAGTGGTTTGGGTGCTGCCCTGCTCATCCAATTCACTGACAGATTTACGTTTTTAAGCCAACTAATTTATCAAATGGGCTAATTATTTTGTGAGCTTAAACACCAAGAAATGAAAAATTACTTCATAATTAGCTAGAAAAAAAATAGAACATCAGAGCATGGAAGGCGCTTCTCTCAGTATCAGCAGGCTGTGCCTGCAGCCACGAGGGGARCTGACCCAGGAAAGCCCAGATTGCCCTGGGAGAGTGAGAAACATCCTCACACAGAGCCTTTACCCACGCCTAGGTGTCCCTGAGGAGTGCCTCAGAGGCAGGGAAAATGGGTCTGCTCAGACCCCCAGCATCCCTGTTCTGCAGGATTTTACTGACGCTTTTGCTCACAGTCCCCTGGATAAAATTTCACCAGCAATTGGGGGAAACAGACACTCTCAAAGCTTTCCAGCAATTAATGGAGGGGCTGAGTTACACTCTACYCCAGGAATATGGACATTCCTAAGAAAAATGTACCCACTTCCTTCTTTTTATAKTTGTCAGAAATTCCCAAACTCAGCTTGCTTGTGGCCAGACCACTGGGCTCACAGAGGATTTGAGGCAATATACTAAAACTTAGGACAATTTCTTTGGTTACTGGTTCTGTCCAAAATGTGCTCTAAATTGAGCCTTGAAGGTATTTAAATATCACAACTTCAGCACTGCATGAGAATGAACCTTTCTGAAGCCCCCCCTTATGCATGGGAATCCCACCTAAAGATGTCAATAGGAAACATTAAGGAAAAGAGAAGCAAACTCTTCCTAAAAAGGGCTTAAGTCTTCACCAGTAGACAGGTAGAAATGTATTTTTGCTTACTGGATTTTAAAGTGTAAATTCTCTTTTTAATTCAAATTATATTTAAATTTGTTATTTTAGCAAGACTTATTTAGCCCAGTTTAAGCAATGATCTCTGATGCACGAGGCCCAGCAGTAATGAGCAGGAAACTCCAAGAGATTTTGAGGGAAATTAGGATGTTAACTCAGCTCTGTCCCACAAAACTCCAGGCACAGAATTAAGCAGAGGGGGACACTGAAATAGCCAGATCTGCCTTTTATTGGTGAGCTTCTCTGGTGACATCTGATGTGCACATCACTGCTGGGACTGGCAGTAAAGCTTGGCCCTGAATAACTCAAGGAATCAGGACTCTGCTTGGTCAGTGAAGAACTTTACAGCAGCCACAGGCAGGCAGAGGGGGTTAGAGTATCTCARATAAATAAAACAGAACAGCCCCCCTTTCCTCTACAGAGCCTTTGCCCCTCTGCAGTGTTGTAAGAGCAAAAAAAAAAAGAAAGAAGAGGTTATCTCATAACCATAAATTCATTAATAAAGCCTCACAATATTGTTACAGTGAGAGGCATTTCATTAAATAAATAGATACTTCAGAGCCTGCCAAGCAGAAACTTTTGACATCCAAAGAGGGAAGAGCTGTGTAAGTGGAAGYGCCAGGATGGCCCTGCTTTCTCTACCAGGATAATAATGCAGCTCTACTTCTCCCCTCCATTTAGCCCCTAGGCTTTTGTAGCAGTTTCACAGGATCCTCTTAACATCATTTGAACAGCCAAAGGAGAGACAGGAGTTGGCAAATAAACACTTTCCTCCACTTCCACATGTGAGACACTTCATAAAACCTTCACAACTGAGTTTACCTCAAGGGCATCACATACTTTGCAATTTAGATAAGTTATTATGCCCATCATTTGCTGAGCTCAGTGGAATGCCTGTTTCATAAATCTGAAAGCAGAGCAAACATGGATGAGTGAATAAAAGAACAGATGTAACTTACATAAGGATAAGAATATAACAAAAGCTGCACTAATATATGTGAATATAAAACGAAGTAAAATTAGCCTAACGTATCATACAATATTTTAGCCAGGCACTTAGATTTTGAGCAGTTGACCTCTGCTCACCACATCTCTGCCTTCTGCCACAACAATGCCTGATGAACTGTGCTCTTCCACGGACATTATCTCTTAATTGAAAACCAAGCCATGGAAAAGGGCCCCAGCCTTGCTGGGCTCTCAGTCAGCCAARGGAGCAGGGAGGGAGATTCATGGGATGCTGATGGCAGGTGGACATGCTGCTGAATTTGGGGATAGGATTTGCTGGCTCCTCCAGCAGCTCTTGATGGATTTGACTTTGTAACRCCTGATAAAGTCACCCAAGCCCACGGCACAGCCACTGGGAGCTGCACACAGGCTGCAAAAGTCACTGGGTTCTGCTGAAATTGCTTGGCTCAAACTTGGCTATTCCCAAATTTAGAGAAGGAAACAGTTCCTGGTTTATTCCCTTTTTTGGGGCTGTGTGTTTTATGAATGTGTGGATTCACTGTGAAAAGGGAAAGCAAAGGGTGGGAAAGCGTAGGAAAAGGGTTTTTTTTTGAAACAGGAGTAGAAGTCTAATGTGCAATGAAGTCAGAAAAGCGCAAATGCAAAAGAAAAACAATGTTGGTGGCATCAGGTCAGGTAGACWAGGAATGAAGGAAACCAAGAGCAGAGAAACCAGGTAAAAAATGCAAGAATTTTCCTTGGAGTTGAGTGAAGAGTGGCTTCATATCAAGATTACAGAAAACATTGAGACATTCTGGAAAGGATTAACTCTGCATCAGCAACAGCCTCGAGAAAAAAAAATATCTGTGGCAGAGGTTCTAACCTCATGCTGAGTGAAGTTGTTAGATGAAGCAGAGGGAGTGGGGATTCTGTTCTCATGAGCAGAAAATGAGATYTGCCCCACAGAATATCAGGTGATATAAAAGAATTGTAGGCAACCAAAGAGTCCTATTAATAAATTTAGGCCCAGCACACCACAGGGACAATTAAAGCACAACAGCATTCACAGAACTTTTTGAGTAAGAGAGAGGTGACAGTGGGATTTCAGCTGTCATCTGAGTTATTWTGTATTATTATCAATACTCCTGTTCCCCAAAATCAATTTCTGCCCCAGTGAGTCTCTGGTTTTTTATGCCTTGCATGCAAGAGAAGAGAAGAGACCCAAGCAAGATGCCTGCATGGCCTTTGGTTACTCTGGAAMAGGAGTAGCATCCTGCCCAATTCCCACCTCCAGACACCAGTGTCCCATAAAGCTGTGGAGTGGTCAGACCCCAAACATCTCTGCCTCATGACAGAGCAGCACTGCCATGTAAGAACATCAGCTACTAACAGGGAACTTTGGAGCACACAAGATTTTATCCAGGTCTGTAGGGGACATGGGAAGTCTTAAGTTTTTTGCTCCACACCGGAAGGAAATGAAATTTCTGTACATAAAAGCATAGGTTTTTCCAACTAAATCAATCAGTCTGTAACAGATATAATCTGTATCCATAACAGGGCCATGACAGCTCCAACAGAACACTGCTAATGCTGTCAGGAAGGAGTTTTGTGCTGAGAAGGCCTTTGGTCCATTCCACCAAGCTATCAGGTGTGATAAGTCACCGGAATAATTTTAAATAGCAGCAAATCTGGCAACTAAGCAGTAAGTGTCCTAAAACTGGAATAATGTGGGTGCTTGTGTCTGCCTGGCAGTTAAATCACAGGCAGTTCTGGGCATTGCCAGTCCCAACATGAGGATCTAGGTAAACATTTCCCCTGCCCTTGCTAATGGTGCTGTCAGATATAAAGAGCAGCGCACTCACCTGCTGCCCTCGACTGCACAAGGTCTCAGCCCTACAAACACTTGTTAGCAGGAATTGCTACTGCTCTGAAAAATGGGGTGAGTCAACAAGGCTGCTGGTAGTAAACACTGTGCTGGACAGGGGTTTCAGGAGAGCTTGTGAAGTACTAAAGGACTGTCTGAGTTCTAAGGTAGTTATGAAGCGTAATTCATTAGCAGCATCAATGCTGCTTTTTTCCCTTTCCTCATCAACAAAGGCTCTTTGCACCATCTGCTTTTGGCACTGGGGCTTTGCTGCGGTGCTGAGGAGCTCCAGGCAAGCTCTGGTTTCCATGTTTCACTGAGCTCATCCCAGCTCAGTGGGAAGGCACACCGGAGCTGTCTGTCAGAATTCCCCCTTTAGAGCAAGGCTGTGMATGCAAACGAGGAGTGGGGAAGGACAGGAAAGCAGCACCAGCAAAGGAGGGATGTCACTTTGATGTTTTTAAGATTTTCTAAGCTTTCTGATGTTTACATTCTTGTAGCAAACTTTCTCACACACTTCCTGTGAATAACTTTTTGTTTTGCATTCTTTTATAGAGGAGAAATTTGRTAGACTGTTGGTTTGTCCAGTGCCATTGGAGAGGTGGCACTTTCACCCTCCAATCCACTGTCACTTTTGGAAAACTATAAATGTTRGAGTCAGAAAATAAACTTTCCCTTTTTCTTCACCTTGAGAGCAGCAGTGTGTGTGCTTGTGTTGTTTTGTGTCCTATAGTGACAGAGGGACAGCAGATTGATCCTTGGGATCTGCATCTGAGCTATGAACACTTCCAGCAGCAGCCCAAGGTGAGAGCTGGGTGCTCAAACAAAGGCAGGGAAGAGGCTTTGCCCTGCCCAGAACTCCTTCCTGGCAAAACAGAACAAATGTGCTTCACTTAGCCACAATGAGGAATTTATTTCCCCCCCAATACCTAGCAACCTCTGTTCTAATTGACTTTAATGGAAGGTATAGGCTGGGATTTAATCTTTATTAAAAGATCAGTAGCTTTTCTCAAGCTGTCCCTCCKCACCCTGGACAGCCATCCCTGCTTACTCACAGACCCTTCAAGCACTGCTCCTTTGGTTATAGCCACTCCAAGGAGTGCTTTGGCAAGTYCCTATGGGAGACAAAGGAAAACACTGAGGGGTGTTCCATGTTTGAAGGCAGCTCATTTGCCTCCTATTACTTAAAGCTCCCAAGCAATAAMAGCAGAGTCTGTATGCCAGCAGATCCTTTTTGCCATTACCTGTTATTTATAGCTGCTGCAGACATCTCCAAAAGCACCTGTCTCTTCCTTGAGCATGACTCCTCAGAGCTGCACTGGGATTTGGGAAGTTGGGATGTTCAGGCACCACACCACAGAGGATGCATTCCCACGCAGCCATGCGAGACAYGTTTTAATGATATAACAATTTACAGGGTCTGCTTGCTGCTTATCCAAGTAAATTTTGTTCTAAACAAAGTTATTTCCCTAGAGGAGGTTTTCCTTATTGGATTCTGCCTCTTTCTCATTTTATTCCAAACTCTTTAGCAGACTCTATAACTGATATTATGCATTTGTACTCAAATAAATTCACGTTGGTCTGTTAAAAGCTGTATGTGCTTTCAAGCCAGCTTGTGATGAGAACAGCTTCCCCATTTTTGGATGAAAGCTTCCTTTGGACAGTCAGTAACACAGACATCTGTTCCTTGGAAGGGCCCCTCACAGCAAAGGTTGACAAGTTCTGTGACATCTGTGGCCCATCAGGACTTGGACAAAGGCAGTGGGATGATGGATGGTCTCACAGCATTGCCCTGCTCAAGTCAGTGCCTGTCACGGGGTTAGGAACCATCTGTGGGATGATGTCTTATCCCAAGGAGTGCCCAGGAAGAGGGAAGGATGTTCTGGCTTTGGGGTGTTTCAGGGCACAACCAGGAGCACCCAGGAAATTTCAGATAGGGGCATCACCAGAAATGCAGTGATTTTTTCAGAAATGGAGAATGAAGCCCTGCTTTGAAGAGGAGGCTGGTCCAGGTGACCTCCAGAGTCCCTTACAGTGAAACCTTGCCATGATTGTAATTCAGCTGCAGCCAGCAAGTGCAGCTTCCACCTCCCTGCACGGCACAAGCAAATCAATCAGGATGGCACCCAGAGAGCAGGGCTCAGCACTCCCAGCAGCCAGGCACTCCCCTCTATCCATCACTGGCCAGCAGCTACAAAAGGGCAGGGTCAGAAAGATTTTTATATGCTCCAAACAAGGCCTGTGTGATGCCTATCTGTGTGTGAATCTATAGCWTGTCATTTTCAAGAACTCCTGCAGGTTGGAATCAAACCCTAAGCCAAAGGGACACCACATTTTGTCTCACCTGATAAGACCTGTGCAGTTCATCCCTCCAGCTAATCCTGTTGCAGTGCCTGCTACCCAAAGAGCCCTGGTGTTTCCACTGCAGACAGAAACTGCATTAGACATCTACCCAAACCAGAAGAATTTACAGATTGTGCCCAGCCTTAGAGACCAATGGAAAACCATTTCAGCAAAGAACGAGCTGATCAGCTCAATATTCACACAGATCATTTTCTTCTCTCAGAACTGAGATTCAGAGCTGACTAATTGACTTACAGTCCATCCAGCAACTCCTGGTGCACTAATTATGCTTTTCACCTTCTCACTCCGTGTCGGAACAGAAACGCCTTGATGTGTGGCACTGAGGAGAGGCAGACACAGCCTTGCTCATCCAGCTGATTTTCCCCAAGAATAAAAGAGCAGAAACACCTTTGAGACACGACTTGTCAGTGCTGCAGGTCTGTGCTGATGGCTGTACCACTCCTGCAGCAGCTTCAGGCTCCAAGGGCACACCCTTGCCTTGTCCTTTCCATGCTTTCCTCTGGCATAAAAAAGTAGTGCAATTTCCTTCAGGTGAGCCAGACAAGTTGGCTTTTCCTGTCCTGTTTCACGTTTTCACTCAGCCACCAGCCTGGAGATCTGTCTCTCCTAATTCCCCTAAGCCTTGGTGCCCTGCATCACTCATGGGTGTAAGCTGAAGGCAGAGAGTTGARAACACCAACACTGCCCAGGTGCTTTAATTTTTAATTCCCTTGCTTTTTGTTCTGCCTCTCCCCAAATCAACAATTTCCAACATTGATATCTTCCATGGCACAGGATTGGTGCAAGAATTTGAAACACAAATAATTTGGGGGCAAAGTAAAATAAATACAATATTAACATAAAGAGCACAAAATAAACCCTGAGGACCTGGTTCATTTTCAGATTTCTCCCCCCAAACCCTACATTTCTCTGCTTGCCTTGATCCCAAAGCACCTACAAGATGTGCTGTGGAYCAAGCATGTAATTAGCTTAAAAGACATTTTATTTTTATTTCTCTATTCCCTTTTTCCATTTGATCTTCATTCTTTCATTTCCTTTTCCTGCTCCCTCCAGCTGATCACAGAGGCCAGACTAAAGAGACAGAGAGAAAAACCCAGTGAGAGAAATAGGGACAGGAGCAGCCTGAAATCAGGAACTTGTGAGGAAGGAATGTGAGGAACTTGAGTGGATGGAGCAGTTGTGCACTGAGGAGCCTCTGGGTGGACCCCAGCTGCAGACACTGATCCAAAGCAGAAATGCTGAGAGTAACTGGGGGGAGGGAATACTCAGAATATCTTGAAATAAAGATGGTAATCCTCTGKAGCAGCAGAGGATTAAAAATGGGTGAAGCCCAGTTGGTTTTCAGAAGTTCTCAGGTCACCAGGCACTCGAGGGAAAGAYCATAAAGCCATGGAAGAGCAGATGRGAAAAGTGTGGTTTTGTACATTCGGGATAGGATTGAAGGGACTTCACCCTAAGGATGTCAGGCAGCAAGTCCAGCTGCAGGGAGCTGAGCACAGCCCTGCAATGGGCCCTGAAGCCTCTGCCCACCTGCCCAGCACTGCCTTGGCACACCTGGGTGCTCCTGGGGATCAAGGCAGGACAGGTGAGCACCACAATCCAAACCCAAACCCTGCCAAGACTGACCTGGTGAGCACCATAACCCAAACCCAAACCCTGCCAAGGACTGACCTGGTGAGCACCATAACCCAAACCCTGCAAAGACTGACCTGGTGAGCCCCATAACCCAAACCCTGCAAAGACTGACCTGGTGAGCCCCATAACCCAAACCCTGCAAAGGACTGACCTGGTGAGCACCATAACCCAAACCCTGCCAAGGACTGACCTGGTGAGCACCATAACCCAAACCCTGCCAAGGACTGACCTGGTGATCTCTGTGTGGGCGGGGACCATGCCCACAATGAGCCTCATGTGAATCACTGCTAACATCAGCAGTGAGTGCTGTGCTGTGAGCCAAGCCCAGCAGAGCTCTTCACCTGGGGTTCAGTGCTGCTTTGGCCCGAAGGCAGCTGCAGGATTCAGCCATAGATCCCTGGGATTCTGTCTCAGCACCAGTCTGTAGCCAGTTATTGCCCTGCTTGGGRATAAATCTTTTCCAAAATCCATTTTCCTTCAGCTGTTATTCTAACACTCATCATGTTTGGGCTGGCTACAAACAGTGTCCTACCTACTCCCACCCACAGGTACTCTTATYTAAACTTCTACTGGGAGGGGGGAAGAAAAAAAAAAGAAAAGAAAAGAAAAAAGTGAAGCTATTGATTCAAGAAATTTGCATTTCCCAGGGAGAGCCCCAAAGGTGCCTCACCACAGCCAGGCAGCAGAGGAGCAGGCACAGGCAGGTTTTAAATCAAGGCAAAAAGGCAGAACATAATGCTTCCAATTTACTTTCTTAAAATGAAATGTGCAAGGTAAAAAGCCATGAATTAGCACTAGCGAACACCCCAGCCACCAAAAAGAGATTTTTAAGCCATTCTCCACCACTGCCCCCCCTTTATCTTGTCAAGAGACTGTATTTTCATGGTGTTCCCCTGGTAATTTAAATCCTGCTCGGGCTCAGCACACACCGGGTGATTGTGAGGCGGCGAGGGTTTGAATGTCATCGCTGCTGTGCAAATAACATCACCAGCTCATCAGCTGTGCCAGTAACATCGCAATTAAGTAAGCCACTATTGTTTCCACCCCTGATATGCCATAGTAGAACTTATTTAGGGGGCTGGAGCTGACAGGTATTCTATCAATATGAAAAGCACACAACAGCAGCCAAGCTGCAGCTCCAGGTAGGAGCATCATTCCCCTGGGACCTTCTGGTGACATCAGCAGCAGTGCCAGAGCTCATGGATGGTCCTAAAGGAGCTGCTGTAAAGCCTGTTGCTGTTCTGGTGCCACCATTGCCCTCACCCCACAYCCTGCCCATCACTAAGGACCTGTTTTGTTTCCTCTCACTCTTTGTGCTCACACCCAAATGCAGAAACTAYCCCCAAAATAGAAGCAGTGACCTTTAGCTGCTTAGAAAGTTAGGTAGATATTTTCATTTGGTCTGTTGGAGAGGAGTCTTGGGGGCTTAGTGGTTGTTTATAGTATGGCTGAGCCCCTGGACTGCAGCTCAGTATTAAGTGGTCAGTCTTTCTGAGCCTTCCCATGTGCTTTTGGCCAGATCAGTGATTTCCTGAGCTTTCATTTCCAGCTTCTTAAAAATGAGGCTGGCACAATGATGCCTTCCTCTAATCCTCCACACAATTATGCAATGAGCACACCCCAGCAGAGCCAGCCCCTGAGGCTCCTCAGAGAGCCCCAACCTTTCTGTGCTCCTTTTCCAATGGATCTGTTAGCAACCAGGGAGCAGAAGCCCAGGCACAAGTGCCCAGCAAGGTTCACCAGCACAACAGAAGCTCTTCTTTAGCATCATGCTTGGTGCTGAGCACAGCTGGTCCCCTGCTCCATGGAGCAGGCAGAGCTCCTCTCCCACAGCATTCTTTGTGCCCTCAGCAGCCCAGGGGGCAGGTGGAATAGTCCATGAACATTCCTGCTGCCTTGACCTCTGTCTCACACACCCCCAGCCCTCAGCAGCACCAAGCATGGCCAGAGCACAGGCACAGCTCCAAGCTCAGGCTGAGGAGCCCTTTGGTCACAGCTCAACATGAACAACCAGAATGGGAGTAACTCAACACGTGAACAACCACCACGAGAATAACTGAACACATGAACAACCACCATGGGAATAACTGAACACATGAACACAATGGGATTAATTCGACACATGAACACAATGGGAATAACTCAACACATGAACAGCCACAACGGGAAAAACTCAACACATGAACACAATGGGAATAACTCGACACATGAACAGCCACAACGGGAAAAACTCAACGCATGAACACAATGGGAATAACTCGACACATTAACAACCACAAAGGGAATAACTCAACACATGAACAACCACAAAGGGAATAACTCAACACATGAACACAACGGGAACAACTCAACACATGAACAACCACAACGGGAATAACTCAACACATGAACAACCACAACGGGAATAACTCAACACATGAATACAACGGGAACAACTCAACACATGAACAGCCATAATGGGAACAACTCGACACATGAACCACCTCAACGGGAAACCACGCTGGGATTGATTCCCAGTCAGCTGCTCTGGGTTGTGCCTACAGAAACAACACTCCACTGGACCTCTGTCAGGATGATGGATTCAGACTTTTTTTTTTTTTCAAGATTACTTCAGCTTAAAATGCAATTGGAAGATTGATTCTTTAGATCCTCACGKTATAGAGGGTCTGGGTCTAGAGTATAACTCAGTGTGAAGGGAGATAATTCTCATCTTTGCCTTCCAGAAACACTGCGTGTTGCCAAAGCTGGAAAAGGGAATGGATAGAGGTAAGRGAGGGGGAGAGAGAGACAGAAAATTATGAATGCTTGGTATTTACAGAATATTTGTACACAGTACTATTATTCCTCTTTTTTCTTTTTGGAAGTTATCCCTGCAAGGAAGATGAATACCTGAATATGCTCTTTATTAGGTTAATTACTGTTTTATTTCGGGGGRATACTGAGGTCATTATTCTTTTACTGTATTCTCCAGTGAATTACATTCATGGGAAAACATATTTATTCAGAACTTCATTTTGATTTAATAGAAAAATGGTTCTTGCCACAGCAATGTGGAATACTCATTTTTCTCCATGTGTTGATTTTTGGCATATAAATGCCAGAAGCTTCTGTTCTCTTTCCTTATCAAGAAAAACTTGCCTGAGATTAATTTCCTCATCATCCTTTCCTTTTAAAGTGGCTGTTTTTCAATGCCATTTAAAGGCAGAGTTGTGATAAATTCCTGGTTTCAATGAACAGATTTCAATGAAAGAGTCTATTCCACAGCAGTAAAGTCATTGAATCAAAAAAAAAAAAAGAGAGAGAATAAAAATAAAATTTTGAAGTTGGGTACTACTACAGTAGCCAAGTGTATGAGAGGTGCCCTAATGTGTTTTGCTTTCTAATGACAATTAGTTTTGAAATAAACTCATCACAGAAGTTTTTAAGATTTTTTTATAGAGGGAAAGGGACATTCTTCTTTGTAATTACATATTGGACTAATTGAAAACTACTTAAACACAGCAGAAGATAATTTCTTCAGGAACRAAAGGATGAAAACAGCTGAGATGGAAAACATGAATTTGACTCCAAACCTGTCCATTTCTGACCCTAACATTTAGCCACAGATCCAAAGAGAAGATTTATAGATTTTATAGGCATTGAGTAGATAGGCCAGCAAAAGTCATCTTTCTACTTAATGATCCTTCCCCTTTCGATAGATTATCTTTAGCAAGACTTTATCCTGTACTTCATTAGCCTGAGCTGTCTGTGAAAGTCTTATTTTAAATTGAATTAACTTTAAGTYGTATTAATTAAAATTTAAATTGCATTAATTTTTATTAAATTTCAATTGCATTTTAAATTGTAAGTAACACCCAGGCAAAAATTTCCTGCTGTCAGAATATTCTGCATCCAAACTATAAACCCCTGCTGGCTTCTCAGCCAAGCAGCAGGGAAAACAGAGATCCTCAACCAGCAACAGACCAGAGGTCACCTGAGCAGGTGAKGCTTGCCCAGGTGAAGTTGACAGGCTCTGCTAAGGCTGGCAGTGCACTGTGTTTACTCTGTAAGAAAATAACCTCACCTTTATAAAACCAGCATTCAGTTCGCTGCTTTTTCTTATTCAAGGGTGATTTTAAAACAAAAGGATAGAAAGAAAGGAAAAATCCAGCCCCCAGCCCTAAGATTTAATTAAAATCTATGACCTCAAAAGGTATTTAGCCATTTAATTCCCATTATCTTCATCACAGACAGCAGTCTAAGGTCTACAAGTTTTTAGCTGCTACACATCACCTTCCCAGGCTCTCAAAAAAGATTTCTGAAAAATAAGAAACACTGGCAAAAGCTTTGATGGTCCTTTGTTCATTGTTAACAGAATAAAGAAATCTTTTTGAGAAAAATCAGAGCTCCTTAAATATGTAGGACAGAGAAACGAAGAGTTATTGCCCTTTGGAGATGGCATTATTTTGCCATGGAGTTGGTTTTGTCAGATGAAGTTTTATGACACATAGTGGCAATCATCCATCTTTGATGAGCAGACATGCACTAAATCAGAGAGACTGCTCTCCACGGATCACCGAGTCACAGCACACACTTTGGTAAATCATGAGGCTCTTAAATAAATACTCCTAATGTGTTTCARGCTGGCTTAGAATTCTGAAATATTTAATGAAAATTGGGTATTTTTACCTGGAATGTCAGGGGAAAAAAAAACAAAACAAAGTGCACTGAAAGTAGGTGATCCTTGGGAAGAAAAACRCAGCATTGCCAAGAACAAACAGTTGTGTGTGCAACGTGAGCAAGGGGACCCGAGCAGAGCGAGAGAAACGCTCCAGCCTCATGGCAGAGCTTTGTGAGAGACCCAGATCCCAGGCAAGATGTGACATTTCACTTTTCAGATATCAAGTAGGGCGGAAAACCTGTCCTACACAGCAGATCAATACATCACTTAGAGAGGGAGAGAGAGGCCATAGCCCAAATCAATCTGCAAGGTGTCACAAACACCTAGGCCGACACCYGGCTGCTGTGCCCTTCAGCCCCCAGAGAGCCTCAGACAAAAGCAGCTGTCAGGAGATGAGGTCAGCCAGGAAACAACACCAAACAAACATGAAAGAAACCTCTTGTCATGGAGAAGGGCAAYGCTGTTTTCCAAAAATACCCATCTGTAATGCACAGATCCCCAGGCCCCAATGTGCATAGGATTTTATTCAGGACTATTCAAGTTGTGAAAAAAAAAAAAAAAGACAATTATTTATTCCATGGATATACTATATTTTGGTTGGACAATGAGGAAGTTGAAGGAGGAGGAAGTAGATAAATTTCTTTTTTAATGAAGTGCAGACTGGGTTGCAACAATCCTCTGGCCACTTAGCTGGCAATTTCTATGGGGTGAAGACATAAACCACAGTTTCTTTCATACAGGAAATATTATTTCAAGCTGGACTTGATTCCTCATCCTCATTTTTTTTGCTAAGGACACATTAAAAAGCCTGACCCATGGTTCCTGTGGCTATTTTAGTCCCATGCACAAGGACACATCTGAGACCACTCCCCACGAGCTCCACTTTCAGGTCACTTCTCTTTCAAAGAGCTGTTCCCACATGAGTGATGGGGGCTTGTTTCCCTCCATCACAGAAWTTTTTTTGTCACAGAAATGATTTATCTGTTGACAGCCAGGTTCACTGCCCCCAGGCATCTGATGGCAGTTGAAACCACTCAATGAAAAGCAAAGAGCACTATTACTAGCTTTAAGAAAGGGAAGTAAAAGAAAAGGTATAAGTAGTCCTTTCCTCTAAGACTGCCTTGAAACTCTTCCCTGCAAGAGACACAAGGAAAGTCAACTCCTCCAGGTGCTAAGTGTGGTATACTCTTGGGTTACACACTAATTACAACTTGGAGAAGGTAGACYAGGCAGTGGTTGCTCTTGAAAAAGATAATCCACTATTTGTGACATTTCTCCTGTCAAAGGGCTGTGGTAAAAACAYTTGAAAAATACAAAGTTATGGCTCAAAATGGGTCTACACCCAAAGTATTGCACGAAACACATCACCAGAGGAACAAGATGAGGTGAACTCGTGGCATCTGATTGTAGGGACTAAACAAGGACATGCAGTAGAGAGATCCAGTGGCAGGGATTAAAGCAGTGCTCTGCTTGTGGCTGAGCTCTCTGGGGTCACTGAGAGGGACTGCACTCAATTTGAAGCACCTCAGGCACTCACTTTGAAGCACCTCAAGCACATCTCCTTCTGTTTCACATCCAAGATGAGGGAAAATATAATGGTTACACAAAGTTATGCTTCAAATTTGACTCTACAGATGTCAAATTCTTGAGAATAAGGACTGGTCCACCCCTGAGGGCCTCTTGGGAGTTAGCATATTARTACTTCAAAACAAAATAACACATAACAGAAAAGGAGTCTGATATTAAGATATCTAGAAGCTAGTCATGAGTTTACAGACACAGAAGATATAGGAGGGATATTAGGCACCACACAGTATTTCTACTACAAAGTCCATGGCTGAAATCAGAAGAAYCAGTATTAAACTTATAACCCAGCTGAGAAGCCATACAAATGGAACCTGCTGCTCACTCAGTGGCTAGATGTGATCACACCCCCTCAATCTCAAAAATCAGAACACCAGCTGGCCACAGTTTTACATTTCTCCATTTGAACTACAATTATTGTCACARGAGCCAATTTCACGTTGGGCCGTTTCTTGTTCTCCTTGTAATTCATCATGAGAAGACGTAAGATCTGAGATACCTCAGCGAGGCAGAGTCCATGAATAATACAGCACATGGCTGTGACCTTTTCAGTTTGCTTTGTGGTGTGATTGGCCAACTGTTCCTGTCCTCCCCTGTTAACCACCCCATTAACCTGGGACAGRAAGGTGCAGCGGGCAGACAATTAGCCAGCAGAATGCTAAAAAGGTTAATGCAGGAGCTCACAGCCTTGGCTCTCTTGAGCTTCAGTGGGAAYTGGGATTCTGCAATCTCTTCCCTCTTTCAAAGTCTGCAGGGAAGAAACAAGAATTCACACAAGATGGACTTTGTTCTCATTTCAGATCATAATCATGTAGCTCCTCTCAGATATCGCACTCGGATGATTCCAGCGTATGCGTGAATAAACCCAGAAGAATGTTTATTTTTACTCCTCTCAATATGGAGACTATTCAATTAAAGTGGTGAACCTTTTCTCTGAAGCTGGCCATTCTTGTGTAATTTACTCAAGAATGGGGAGAGTAGTGGCAGAGCAGCTCCATATGACAGCCTTCTTCCAAAGGTCACTCTTGCTACGCTAACTACTCAAGCTGAGTCATTCCAGTGATTTCCTACTCAAAGAGAGCAAATGCTGGGATTTTTACATCCTGTGGGCTGTCAGCTGCAGAAAACTTTAGCTCAGTACTCACCAAGACTACGAGGACAGGCAGAGCTCACATGTTCAGGCACATGGAGAACGTGAGGCAGAGTAGGTCTCAGTGAAAATGCCTGTTGAAAGCAACTGCCCCATTTCTCCAGATAGGCACACATTTTAAAATCTCCCAATCTCTTTTTTTTTTTGAAAGATAAAACCATTATGAACGACACAGAGCTACAGGTAAGTATCAGAAACTGTTTTCTGAAGCCTTGTAGTCAAAAGCCCTAATTTCACAATTTCACATGGGCTTCTTTTGCTCGTAAAGATTTTCTAACCAACACTCCAGTGGTTCATTTATGATGCCCTGGGATAGTTTGTTTTTTCAGACACTGCCATATTCTTGTCTTTGTAGAAATGTGTTGCTCTGAGTTACTATTGCTAGCAATGCTATGAAATACTTCAGATGGAAACAAAGAGAAAAGGATCTTTTTGACACCCTTTGGAACACCAAATTTTACATTTATTATGGGTAATGACCGCAATAACACCGAGTCCTTTTTATTACCTTCCACTAATAATATATTCTCTATTTTGCTTAAGGTGAACAATGATATTCAGACAGGAAGAATTACTAACAAGGAAAAGATAAAGCTTTAAATTATAAAAATGACTTGATAGTTTCTCTCTGTAATACATTTTAAGTCCAGAAGGGACCATTAMGATCACCTATATGCCAAGGATTTTTACACTGTGCTTTTTGATATATGGGATCTCAAGTATCATACCATTTCTTTTGACCCTTGCTCTTGAGCACTATCTCTGATGGATTTTTATAAACTGCATATTGAAATATTCACATGCTTAGGGGCCTGCTCACAAACTGAAAGATACTAGAGAAGCATAACTTCTTTTCAGAAGAGCAGTCTTTTTTTTTTATTTTTAGGATAAAAGTTTTGCCGTGTTTCTGTAAAAGGTAAARCCAGCATAAAGAAAAGTTTATCAGGCTGCCATGTCTTTGATTCTAAAAGATTGGTGGCAATTTCAATGAGTTTTAATTCTCTGTCTGGGATAAAAGTGAATAATTCTGCAAGTTCAATATTCTCTGCATTCAGTAAGGGTTATAGCAGTTATGCCATTCCCAGGCTCTCCATTCCTCTACCCACTGCCATTCAGCAGCAGACAGACACCATCATGAGAAGAATTGCCAACCTCAACAGCTGATCTCTACAGATCACTACCACGAATTAAAACATATCACAATTTAGGAGAGTACTGATCTTGTCAGGAATCATTAAATTCTGGGTATGTTGAATAGAAAAGGCAAATAAAGWGAAAGGAATTCAATCCATTTGTTCAGCTGTCTGGGTGACCTGGGGAGTCCCTGTGGCAGGGAATGAAKTGTCCCCTCCTGTATTTAAAGGATTAAAACTCTGTTCTGTGGGCTCATTTAGGGAAGGCTG
This sequence comes from Cardinalis cardinalis, assembly GCA_014549065.1. Classification (NCBI taxonomy): domain Eukaryota; kingdom Metazoa; phylum Chordata; class Aves; order Passeriformes; family Cardinalidae; genus Cardinalis; species Cardinalis cardinalis. The sequence continues at coordinate 895,413 of JACDOX010000079.1, read as the reverse complement.
AGGTGGTCCATAAGGGATGGGAGTGGCAGGAACCACGGAGTCCTTGTGCTGCTGTCGTGGTTGAACTCAGCCCCACGCAGCCGCTCGCCCTCCCAGGTGCGAGGGAGTGAGAATCAGAAGAGCAAAAGTGAGAAAACTTGTGGGCTGAGATGAAGACAGTTTAATAAGGGAAGGAAAAGCCATGCACACAAGCAAAGCCAAACAAGGAATTCAATCCTCACTTYCCATGGGCAGGCAGGTGTTCAGCCATCCCTGGGAAAGCCAAACAGTGACTTCCCATCACACACARCRGTGACTTGGGAAGACAAAAGCCATTGCTCTGAACATTCCCACTTCCTTCTTCTTCCCCAGTTTTATGCTGAGCACGACAYCACAGAGTCTGAAATATCCCTTGGGTCACTGGGRTCAGCTAGCCTGGCYCTGTCTCCTCCCAAAYCCTTGTGCATCCCCCTGGCTGGTGGGGTTGAGGTGAGGAGCAGAAAAGGCCTCAGCTCTGTGGGCTCTGTGYAAGCCCTGCTCAGCCATAACCAAAACATCCCTGAGTTCTCCACAGTGCTCCCAGCACAAATCCAAAGCACAGCCACACATCAGCACTGTGAAAAGAATTAACCYTGCCCCAGCCAAAACCAGCACAGCTGCCTTGAACACTTTCTCCCCGAAGCCTTGTTTATAGCAGTGTAGCAGCAACTTTACTTTTGAAATGTATTTATCAACTGCTATTGTTAAATGTGCCCAAAGAACTTTTCTTTTCCAAAGGGACAATAACATCAACTTTTACACATCAACAAACAAGCAGAGGAAAATCTTTTTTTGTTAGGATGTGGAATGTCACTTTTTGTGGGGGTAATAGCTGGAGGTGCATAAAACCAAGTTCTGCCATTTAATTAGTAATCAGCAGTGATCTGTTAGTCAGAGTTACTGTAATTCATGAACTGTTAAGTCAAAGCAAAAATGGCAAGTAATTAGACTGTATCCATTAGAGCTTCCCTAGCACACACTCATACAGCCAGGGTTTCAATTGGAGGCAGAAGTGGAAGTGTGAAATTCCTTTAATATATTCCACTTTTTAATTAGCAATCACTGTTGGTGTGGTGKCAGCCACACCAACTCTAATGCATGAGCCATTGAAACACAGAAAAAAAGGCACACTTTCAAAACCATTTATGCTTATATTTACATTCCCTCCAGGCTGAAACATTGGAGAAACCACTGAAAAGTGTGTAGGAGTTCACAATCCAACACAACCACTGCATCACTGATGGTTTGGGTGAAGACACAAGTTGAGTAGTTACAAGAGGCAGTTGGCATATCCAGACACTGACAAATAAACATTTATAAGCATTACCTTTGTTAACTGTGCACAACTCAAAATCTCCAAGAGCTSAAGCAGTACTGTCTACATTCCACTCAACTCCATTTTAAAGAATCCATTAAAAAAATGATAGCGTACTTACCRGGTTGTTGCATTTTGGATGGAGAAGGAGGTGAGAGAAGTGTAAAAATCCTTCTTTACTTGATCTTCAGAGCTTCCAGAGAAACCTCAGCAGGAGCAGCAGAACACAACCTGCTCCTGGGCTTTGGTAGGCACAAGATTTTACTTCCCCCAAGCCAGGAWGGGCTCTACAGCACTCCTGGGACTGAGCAGCAAAACTGAGCACTCCACCATTAGGCCAAGAACCTCTTTTTCTTCAGCCCTTAAAAAAATTGAGGAGCTGAGGAAAGAGGGGGAATGAGGCGTAGAGGTTCTCCTCTTTTTACCYATGTTAATATAAATATCAGAACATTAATTCCTTAATTTCACTCATATAAAGTACATGCACTAGGCCTCCCTACAGGGGGTAAAAATAAAAGCCTACTTCATATATCTGTAAGAACCTTTTGTTCATCCAAATACACAAACACATATATATATTTTATATGTAATAACTTACTAAACAGAGGGTAGCTCCCACAATAGTCAGGCTCTGTCTTGAAGTCAGTGTCAGTGTATGGATCAGCTGATAAAGGCATCAACACAGCTTAAACTAATTACAGTTTGCAGGTAGGGTGGTAATTGCACTTCTAACTGCCTAAATTAAGTAGACAAAGGCCTGGTKGCACTTGTATAGAGGCTGACAGGATACTCTGTGCCAGCTGAAAATCCTGCCCTCAGTAGTGGTAATGTTCTTAACAAAACATTGCTGTTGTTTGCCTAACATCTGACAGAGTGACATCTATTTCGCTACACGTTTAATTAGTTTGTTTTCGTAGCGTTCCCGTTTCCATTTCAGCTCTCCTCACTGCTGGGAGCGGGCGGGTTTCTGGCTCTGTGCTCAAAACCGGTCCCAAGGCAAAGAACGTAGCACCAGTTTGCCTTCACCCCCAGCCAGCATTTTCAGCTTTCAAAAGCTTTTGTGTTTTAAAGTACATTCTAGCTGCCCCTCTTTGTCTCTGAGGGCTGGCTTTCAGAGCTATAAACATCCCTCTCGCAGAGGAGTTTGCAGCTCCTGCCTCTGAAACAGCAAATACTTCTCTGCAAGGCACAGGTCAAGCTGTCCTGTTGAATCTACAACAAATTTGCAAACAGAYGCTCTCGAGCAGCTGTGAGATCTCCACCTTTTCACTCTGAACAAGAACCTATAAAAAGATTAACCATGTTAGGCCATTAATGCTTTAATAGTGTGYGAGTGTGCATTTATGAATTCTAGGTTCCAACCTTTATTCCAGACTTCCTCCAGTCTCTTCTTGGGGCTTTTCTAATTTTTTAAGCAAGCAAATAAGCTCTTTGTTCCTTAAACATCACGCCACCAAACACCCACCCAAAGATGACCTTTTCCTTTGGCAGCTGTCCTTCCATTACCAATTTAGAGCAATGGTTAAGAGGATTCTTGTAGCATTGAGAGCAGCTCATTAAACTGTTTTTGTACAGCCCACAAAAAAGGTTGTGTTTTAAACAAAGACCATCTTTTTACATTCTCTTCAGAATTCGTTTCTCTGAATGACAAAACTCTGTATGTTGAACATGTGTTGGCTGATACTGTAGCACAGAGATGTTAGAAAGAAATGCCCTTTTTATCCCAGTTTTTTCTTCCTTAAAAGAGTTGCAGAACAGATCTTATAGCCTTACAATTCAGAAATCTCAACAAAAGGACTTAGGAAATTGTACTGAATTCTACTAAACTGTCCAAATATCAAATTTAGAAAATTATTCAGGAGATGTGAATTGTCTGTATCATGACTGAAGCTAGGTGTTCTAAAAAACCAGAACTGCTACTCAGTAAGTCACATCCTGTGGGGTGAGATGGTAAAAATAATATCATTTAAAATTCTGGTTTGTGGAAGCAGTCTCTCTTCAAATTTTGAAGAAAACCAGCCAAAATACCCTTCAAAATTATGTACTCATTCCAATGCTACAAGTACATTGGAAATGGAAAAGGTGGGGCAAACTTCTCATTTGTAAAAATTCCATATTTTGGCTTGTTTCTGTTACTCTGGATCACCTTTTTAACATGGCAAATTCATTTCCACCTCCCAGCCTGTTCTGTCATCTTACTCAAGATTTTGCTGCTGTTTCAGCTGCAAAGCACTCTTGCATCAAGAGAAACACTGAGCAGACCCCAACATTTGTTAAYAGTACACTTATTTTTTCATAAAAGTAGAAGCAGCTCTTGCTGAAACTTGACATAACAGCTTAAAATAATGCATCCACAATGTAGGAGTGGATAAAGTCACACCCAAAGCTGGTAGAGTCTTCCTCCTTCTCCAGGAGTTAGCAAGTCTGGGCAGAACTGGTCCCTCCATTTCAAAGTGAAACAACTGAAGAGCAGGACCAACACCAAGTGAGAGGCTGATAGTGCTGTAAGTTTGTACAGAAGTTACCAGGCTGAAGCTGGCCTTCCAAAAACAACAAAAGAAACAAACCAAGAACTGTTGCTGGATTTTTAGCATAGTATTTATTGAATAGTTTATTTTCTAGAGCCACTTTATGATAGAAGTGTCTGTGCGCAGTCAGCTCAGATGCTTATTCTGAATGGACAAGGACCAAAAAAAAAACCACCCCAAACCATGGACTGGACACATAGATCCAGGGGAGATTTATGAATATATTAAGAAAAAGCAAAAAAAGATTCAGGCCCATCAAGTGGTATACTTTATTAGGAATAGCTACATAGATAATCAGAGTACAGTTGTAGGCTGGAGCCCAAAAATGCCTTTTTTTTCCCACATAAAAAAGTAAACTTTCATAAAAGCTTGTTTAGCAAAGCCAGAAGCAGTGTTATTTTAAACAGTTTATTTACATTGCTCAGATTGACACAAAGAGATATAAAAAACAGTGCAGTCTGACACATTCAAAAGCATCACTAGTTACATATAGATACAAGACAAAACACAGGTGGTTAAAAAGAAACCAGAAGTTGTGAACTCCTGCTAATACCAACAGTTGAACTGTTAATGAAATGCAGAAATTTACATATTCAGATAGTTTGTGAGAGTGCATTGCAAGGTACAAACTGTTCAGAGATGACAGAAGTGAACATAGTTTTAAAGGAAGACATAAATACATGAGAAAGCCTAAAAGCCTTAGGAGTTGTACACTGAAATTTGACATGCCAAAATTGGACCCTGAAGTTCCAATGTCACACCAATAATCCTATGCATTAAATAATGATTTGTTAACCTAGTATGGGGAATGTGTGGGGGTTTGGTTTTTTAACAACCCTACCAAAGAGGAGTGTAATTCTTCATCASACTTCCACTTCAAAGCAAGACAAAGAATTCAATTGATCATTTTTGGTGGTCAAAGCTCCTCATACCACTGTGTTTACAGCGAGTTTACAGGAGATCATAATCACAAAACTCAATTCTATTTAATTATAAACAACTACATTTATAAAATATCTGGAATAAGCAGCTGTACAACAGGTTAACTGTCATACTTGAAAGGTCAGGTACTTCATAATGTATCTTCTTTTAAGAAATCCACAATTCAGAGTGCTCTGCCAGTAGATGAAGTTAGGCAAGTATAAGAGTCATCCAAACTAGCAGTAAATTATGTGATCGTCATCTTCATTTCAAGATCTRACAAACCAGTTTATTGCCTGGAGGGGACGATTTCCATAGAAGAAAATGTTTCAGTTATGCTGGTAAGSAAATAAATCTGTCCAAGGGAATACTGTGTTTAAATGAAGGCCACGTTACTTATTCCACTGATTGGCTGGTCTGCTTCAACACAACTAMACCCCCTTGTGATTAACTTAGTGTCATCTAACATTTTGCTAATCATAGCCAAGTGCTAATGACTAAGGTACCATAAATGTCAGTCACAGTCACTGCCCAGCCTCCTGCCTGTCAGTCACTCCCACAGAGCAGAGTCTGCCCCACCTGCCTCACACCAAGTGGGTTGTGGATCGGCTTAATGTGTGACTCCTCTTTTCAAAGATCGAGGGAAGGCTGACCAAGGAAGGAGAAGGAACACCCTGTTGGACAAAAAAAAAAAGTTATTGATCACATATGAGCCAATCTCAATAGTGCAGCAGTCATTTCTCAACCTTCACCTATCATACAAGGAATGCGTGAGGGCAGAAGATCTCGAAGATTGGCAGCTTTTGAAATTACTGATTCAGCATTTCTAGAGTTTGAACTTAACACATTTTAAAAACTACAGAAGATAGATTTTTTTTCCTTGTAACCAGCCTTGAGAGATTTGAAATGCAAGAACATGTTTTTGAAGAGTGGCTGTTAACAAGTATTAGTATACATCTTGCATCACTTTTTGCAGTAATAATCTCCCTCCAAAAGGAAGGCAAGATACACTATGATAATCTCTTAGAGAAACAGAGCTCCCCCTCCAATCCTGCAACTTTCTGTATAATCATCAGCTCTGAGCCCCAAATGAGATGCTGAACACATGTCTCCTTGGCTGCAGGAGGCAACAGACATCCCAGTGATTTGTCAGAGCTTGCTTTAGCTGTGCCTGGATGGGCACACACTAGGCAAGCTGACTTTTCTGATGCTTGGAGAATAAGCTGCTTCTGAGACTTAATTACTGTGAAACCAACACATCAATATGTAGCACTAAAAGTAAACCTCTTTGGATTAGCTGAGATTTTATATTCTTTTCACATTAGACCTCAAGATACTTGCACAAGCAATCCTCTGTTGCTCTTAAACAGCCAGCCAAGCTTCTCAGCACATCAACAGGTCACRGTAGTTGGGCAGCTTGTGCACCTGCATGCTTCAAGAATCTTTTAAACACGGATACTTTGGGCAAGTAAGGGAATACACACCTCACTACGAACAAGCCCTATGCCTGTTTATGGCATGTCCTCCATGTGCAGTCATTGGCAATATTTGAAAATTTAATCCTAAACTCCTCTTTATAGAGCAGCTCTTATTAGGCTTGAGTATTTGATACCAGATTTTTTTTTTTATTTACAGATGGAGAATAAAAAACTAAAACCACAGGTAAAATGRGCTGCTCAAGACTTCCTTGCAACCAAGTTATTAAAGGTCTCAGAACTCTGGCCAGTGAGCTGCATGGCCATTTGGACAACTGAACTGAAACAGGAATTCAACTGTATATCAACTAAAAAAAAAAACAAACCCACATTTAAAAGTTTGTGAAAAAATGAGTTTGCACCCAGAACCAGAACCTCATGTGAGTGCTGTGCATGACATGATGTTAAAGAACCACCCTGTGCATTAGAGGATGTTAAGAAGAACCCAACACCACTTGAAGCCCTTTGTGCATTAGAGCTGTACTATGCTCTCTCAGCTTACAGCACTCAGGATTTCTGGCTCACTTCAGTCAGGATCTGATGCACAGAATTTCCCAGCACCACACTGGTTATCACCTCCAGCATCAGCACAGGTGGCAGTAACAACAGGGAAAGCACATGGTCTGTCCAAGGCATGACCATTTAAGCTTTCCAAGTTGGAAGAGGCTTTTGCTTCTAGAGCATTTGGAAGATGAGTATCTGGAGAGCCAGGACACAGCACAGGTCGAGGCTTGGAGCTCTGAGAGCTCCAATCAACAGAACTGGAGCAATGGACATTAACAGCACACTTGGCAGATCCACTTAAGCTGCACGTGGAAGAGGAACAAGCAATCTACAATTAGGAGGGATTTAAGAGTTAGTTCAAACAAGAAAAAAACCCTCAAGTAACCAAGCTTCATTGATATTTTTACTCTATGTTTTTTTTCTGCACCAAAAATTTCCTACATAAGTGTAGGCCAAGATTTAATTYAAATAAAACCATATGTCTGAATAACAGCTTTGACTCTTAATGGACTCAGGTTTCCTGCAGTTTTAGTTTCCTATCAACAACTGCACTGGTACTCCAACTTGAGGGGCTGGAATCCAAACCTCTTTTCCCCTCAGCCTTATAATTGAACCAAAAAGGCTTTATGCAAGTTCAGTGGTGTGTGGCATTGGTTAAAAAATCACAACACATTATCTGCTGCCAAGCTGCAGCTTATTACCACAGGTGCAAGAGGTCTGGGAAGAATCTGAAACAGGAACATGGTTTTGCAAGTTTCTAAGATTTTGTGGAAAACAAGTCTTTTTGTCTGGGGTAGATATGCACAAAAAGAAAAGTACATGACTTTCAAGTTCATGAGAAATGAGATACAGTGCTGTATCAAACTGAAGACAATTAGAATGCAAAAACAATTGTTGCCATAATCATAATAGAAGGAAGAAAATGTCTCTGCAGAAATCTAGGCTATAGCCCCATTGGTAGATTTTTTTTTAATTTCCTCTAAAGCAAGGGAGTCTGCTGTGATACTTCCTCCCTTACGGCTTCATATTTTCTCATGTGGGAGAGCAGGGCTATATCTTTATGTTGTACAACTTAATGGCCACTCAAACATAGTGAATTACCTCAATATTGAAGTACTGACACATCAGTCAGTAATAGAAAGATGAAAAGRATTCCCTTTTCTTGGCCTTCTGTCCCACATACTACAGACTAGACAGTAGGTGTTTACTCAAAAAATTTACTCAAACACTATAATAAAAAGCAAAGATGATTAAAAGATTCCTCCAAATCTAGTCTGCTTTACTAGACTGTATTAGGAAATTGAGTTTGGCCTAATGTAGCAGGACAAAGCTGTAACAGGCAGCCAGGCATAGCCAAGGAGTTGCAATATGTAGAACAATATTTTATTTCACCAAGTTTTCTTAAACATTTACGAGGAGATAATTCCCTTGCTGTTTACAAACTTGCAGGCTGCAGCATCTATGTTTCTCTACCCTTCCTTCCCAGTTTGTTTCACAGGATGGTTGTCATCTCACTACTCTGACTGAAACATTCACCATACTATTCAGGGTTGTACACCACATTTCTACTTCGTGTTCAAAATCAAAAGCATGAACCAATACAAGACTTGTGTTGAAACTTTCTCACTCTCTCAGAAGAGGGAACATATTCCATCCTGAGCAAAAAAGATTGGTGAGGTTTTTCAACTTAAATGTGTAAGTCAACCCCCAGTTTCTAGTGCATCAAGACTTTTCTGCATTTTTAGGAAGCRAGGCTTCTCATTCAGCTCTTGAAAATAATATCTCTATGAAAGCAGTTAAAAATATTTTCCCCACTGTGGATGTTGGAATTGCTAAAGTGAGAGCAGCAGCAGCAGCCATGAAAGGAGTGTGATGTTGAGAAGGTGCCTTCCCGGGGGGCACAGCTCACCCACCGCCAGGGAGGAGGTGCTGGTCAGSCGGCTGCCGATGTAACTCTCGCTGGAGCTGGGGCTCCGCCCTTCCGTGGCGCTGTGAGACATCAGAGCCCTGCGCAGGGCTCGCTTGGGTGTTTTGGAGAAAGAAAAGGCTCTTGTGACCTGAGGAGGTTGGCAAGTGGTTAAACACTGACTAAAACCARGCTGTAATAACTGCTATTATACAGGCTACCATTCTGAAAGTCTCTGGGATGTGTATCAAGTGTTGGTGGTTGGATCACAACCAGCCAAACACCCACACCTAAAGTGATCTGACTTTTACAGGCTTCCCATCATCCTTGCTCTCCTCATTCTGTCCAAATATGTGGACAACACAGGAGGGAGAGAGGAGGGCAGAGATTCAGGGAGAAGTCAAAGCAAGGTTTGGTCACCAAGGCTTCCCCACATCCCTCAGCCCTGCAGAGTCAGGCCTCCTCTCCTTTTTTAAGTTGCTTCTCAATTTTGCATTGTATTTAAAAGACTCAAAATATTAAACAGCCTAAGTTCTATAACAGACTGAAAAATTACTACATAATACTTATGACTGTAATACTTAAGACTATATATACAGATACTCCAAACCTTAAACACTCCTCACCTTCTTTAAGGAGATTATATTTAAGAGTTTTAGTTCAGATTAAGTTTTTCCTGTCACTACTGTAAATACTACAAATCACCTGAAAGAGGAATCCCAGCACAATTCTCTGGATAAAAAGCACTATCTTACCTTTTTTGATGTTTTCTTTATTGCCCTGGATGCYCTGCTTAAAGTACTGTCCATGTCTTTAGTATTTACTTCAACTGAATCAGGATCAGCAACATAAATGAGATTTTCCTGTAGACAAAAGTAGTCTTAATAATGGTCAAATATCAGCATTTGCCAAAATATAGTTTTCTAGTGCATTAGGTCAGATTTAGRGGGTTTAATAGCCATATTCCATATTTAACTCTTTACACAGTCGAGCAGCTATTTGTTTTCAAGCCATTCTGTTAGATCAACAGCTGGTGCAATCAGTTTGTGAAACCACTTCATCAGTAGTTTCACATTCAGTTTGTCTGATTCAGTTTCAAGTCCAGGGCTGRCCAAATTAAAGGCAGTAGTTCTGAGGCATCCCCAGGGAGTTTCCAAGATAAACATTGTTTTATTCCACTGACACATCTAGCACATTTCTGARGTGAAATCTTGAGAGCTCCAGCTGTCAAACATTAAGACTAAAGCCTTTCAGCTTAAGTGCAATAAATGTTGCAGAATAGCCACGGGTTTTTGGGGATTTTTCATGCCTCATTCTTAAACTCCAGCATTACAAAGCAATCTCTGGCTACCTACTTAAAAAACCTGGGGGGCAGAGGGGGCACACATGGGAGTGGGAAGTTGCTGAGATGATTCTTGCTGTTTGTTGTCTGCATTTTGAGAGAACAAATTTTACACTTAAAAAAATCTCAGAAGGACTCCAGTCAGCAGCTTTATGGCCCTTCCTAGGGCCTAAGGAAGAGTAGCCAAAGCCTTTGCTGCCACCAGGTGGCAAAGTCAATATTATCTCCATCCACATGATGCTCTGAAGTGTAAAACCAGGCAAAAGTGCTTAAATTGAAGCTCAATTTGACATTTAAATAAGCAAGAAAGAAGTATTATATACTTGGTACAGAAATTATAACTAATGAGATTCAGCAAAGTAGGTTACAATTTGACAGTATGTGATTGTCTTGGGGCAAGAGGAAACTATACATTTATTACACAAAGGTTTAATTTCTATTAAAAATYCAAGTTATATGTCACAGAAAATACTGAAGATAGGGAACATACAGACTAAAGAAAATTAACACTTCCACATCAGCACTTTTCATACTCAGTACCTTGAAGGGAAACCACAAAGCCCAAGTCTCTTATTCCTAAGTCCCTAGACCCCCAAGACACACAAAATAAAACTAAGATGCTGTTTTCATGACTTAATTACTTCTCCTGTAACAAGCATGCCTTTAAAAATCACTACCAAAGATTGTACTGTAAGAATACACTGCAGAACATAAAGCATTTCTGGTTTACACCAAGTAGCTTCAGCTGTATGTATGGCATGTATTTTCAGCAAATTGAGATGACTGATATGCATAGACTTTTACATAATTAAAACATCAGCTGAAAGCCTCTTGCTGTAATTGGAGAGGATCTACTCCTCAGATTAGTGGTGTTCTGCCTATAGAAAGCCCACACGCTGAATTTCTAGAAATTGTGACAAGGCCAGTGCCTCATTTATTTCACTGGTTTTTTATTTCCTTGTTTTAAGGTTGTAGATTTCTGTCTCTGGGAGTAAGATGCTTCATGTCTCTTGCATTATAGTGGAGATAAGGTGTAGAGCAAAGAACTCAAACTAACACAGAGTTAATCCAACAAAAATGATCAACGACTCTGGGATTGTAAATTCAAAAATAGCTGTGAAAGAAGCAAGCTGAATACAATTCTTGTTAGAACTACCGTGCAGAGTTGAATCACACCCTTTCACCATCACAAATTAATTATAAATAATTTTTCATTTTTAAGCACTACTTAGCTTCTGCACAAACTAACTTCCAGCCTGTTTCCTTTTCTACCTTTTAACAGTCACTTGCAGGCATGTTAGCACAAATGTTTTCTGCTCTACTTTACTTCAGGCATGTCCACTACTAACTTCATTAGTTTCAGGTGCTTAAAGCTAAAAAGAGGGAAAAGTCTCAATCAGCAGCATGATTCCAGAGTACTTACTGCATCTGCTTTACAAATCGTGTTGGCCACGTGCCGACACAGCATCTTCAGCCAGTCCTCCTTGCAAGGGTCTTCAGTTGTCATCTGGAAACTGAGCAGCTTGTTGTTGAGTTCTGTAGGTGGCCTCACAACTAAGGCAAAAGCTTTCTGGCAATCTACATTTTGTTAAAAAAAAAGGCAAGGAGTTAATAAAAAGAATAATTTTTTCATAGTATTCAGAGGGAACTAGAGACAACATGATTTGGTGTGATGATTTTGTCTTTATTTACACACTAGCTCTCGTATCACTTGCAAGAGCAGAGTTGTGTCCACAGCCATCATCAAGAGGCTGCAATCAGCTGTTCAGGCAATAGCTGAACAACCAAATAATCTGCAGAGCAGTCAGCCTCACCTATCCTCTTTGCCATTTCTCTTCTTAATTGGGTTTCTATGTTCAGGTGCTTCAGAGTACATAAAGCAGAACACATGATGTGCATATCATCACTTACAGTGAAACACCAAATGTTGCCAGGATAGAAATCTGGAAAGTGGTGTGACTAAATTCTTTATAAGTCATTGTCAAGGCTGGAGCAGTATGGCAAAGCAGACAGAAATTAAGTCATCTTTTAAGACGCCAAGCACAGCTCCTCCTGASCATTATCATCACCAGTTGGAAGAAAATTTGGTTTCACACCAACAGCACTTTTCTCTGGCCAGTCTAATGCTCTGGGCTGAAGTTTGAGGTTTGGTTTTTATTTTGTAAATCCAGAGCTGTCAAGTGTTTAACTCTGTTTATTTCACAATGCCAATTGGTTGGCTTATGCTAATGCCATCTAATGCCATCAGTTCTGCCAAATTCAGCATCCTGCAGCAATTCTCAAAAAGCCAAAAGGGCATCAGTACAAGGAATTCTCAAGCTCATATAGAGATTCAAACAAAAGCTTTTACTAAAATCATATACCTAACATACCATACAATAAATACACCTTAGCATTCCATCCTACAACAGCAGAGCTTCCTCCTTCACACCCTGAAACAGTTTAATTAGCTACCACAGCATTCAAAACACACAGACCTTCTGTCTCCCTGATGTCCAAGACTTTCTTGATCTGGGAGAGAGGCATGAGAACAACATGCTTGAGAGATGCAGGAGGCCTTGTGTGGCCATGGGGACTCTTGAAAGCTCCAATAACTTTATGCCGTTTCCTCGCAATCTGCAGTTAAATACAATAGAAAGGGTCAGTTGGAAGAGCTCTTGCCATTGTTTCCTTTCCTTTCTATATTTTTTACTTTTTTTGCCTTTTACACCAGGCACAGAAAATCTTGCTACTCTACCACATAAATCCTAAAGGAATTCACTTATCTCTCTATTCACTGCCTACGGCCCAGGTGGCCCAGCAATATTTGTTACTTGGCATCAAAACACTCAGCCTAAACAACACATTTTTTAAAAATACCTAGAGAGGAAGTAACTTTGCATTACAGACCTCAATTCTACCCTGCATAATGAACAAGGGTCCTTTGAAAGCTACCACAAGGTAGTCTAGATTTAAACAGAAAAGACAACATCTATATTCATGAACCAATGTAAGGTGTGGTGTTATGTCCTAGAAATATCATTTGCTGTTGCTTATGCATGCACCCATTGAGCAGGCTCTGCATAAAAACATGTAAGGCATTTGTGTGCTAAAGTAATGCATCTTGTTGTTTGTCTCTTGTCCAAGAGACAAGCTAAGAAGCTTTATTAAAAGTGGTTTTATTTTCCTTTTCATCCTTTATGAGAAGTGATGAAACTGAGTCAACTCAACAGGGAGGGTTCATCACTAGTCACAAGAACAGGCTTTTCTCTCTAAGAGCTGCTTAGGACAGCACTAATTTTGAATTATTTTAGAGTTGGTCTTCTATGAAGACAGTGTTCTTCACTGCTGCAGACAGCAACAAGTACTTTATGAAAGTGTCCTTYATAAATTCAGTTCTTCCACATTAGTCTCCAAAACCCAGTCAGATTATTCTTCCCCTCTAGTTCTTCCTAACAYATTTTTGGTTTAAGGCATATATTACAACTTTGGTTTTTTGGTGGCCTAAGAACAGACAGGTCTACCAAGGCCCACTATTCACTCCCGTTATATACTACTAAATTTTAAAAGGAAAAACAACCTGATGAGCCAAAGACTTCAGCACTTTTTTATCCATTGGTGCTACTCAAAGTGCTAYTCAGATAAACATTTTTTTAACATATTAAGCTGCTTTCATGTTTTTMCTYTGGCTGCAAGGCATAAAAGGCTACATTAACACCTCTCAGCCATTAACAGTAGTTAATGGAAAAGAAACATCAGCATGTGTCSACCTATCWGCAATCTRTGACTTAGAATTCYGCCTCAAAAGGTCYTAAAATTCCACTTATTTATATTCAYGYGTAGTGTCAAGCCTTTTACAATTCAGTTCATGAGATGTGCTGGTATGGTCACCTTACCTCTAGGCAATCATTGAACAGAAAGAGTGTGACCTGCTCTCCCCTGTCACAGATGTCATCCCCAAGAGCCACAGTTTCCAGACGCTGCACCAAGCTGCGGTGGGAGGACAGGAGATTGGCCTAAATGACAAAAGCAAAAAGCTCATTAAGCATTTAGTTCAAGGGCTGGATTACTGCTTGCTTACAGCTTAACACCGGCAATCTGTTTAAAGCAGCACCGTTGCATTGTAGCCTCACACATTTTTGCAAAGGGAACAAAGTATTGCAGGCATTTAAGAGATCTGCAGCTTTGGAGAAATTACTTACTGGACATCCATCCACTTCATAGACGACATCAAAGAACTGCCTTTGTGCCTCTGTTTTTCTTTTGTCTTCATTAATGTGTCTAAGGAAAGCATATTATATTAACCCTCAATAGCAAGCAACAGTAAATGGATGCAYTGCATTTAAAACATACAAAAAGAATAAAGCTAAACATTCAGGGATAGAATTTACACAGCAGCACTTGCCACATTGGCCTGAAGAAATAATCAAACACCACATGAAATCACATAGGAAACTTCAGCTCTAGCACACTATTCTTGTCACGTTAYCAGCACTTGACACACCAATCAATTGCAAATAGAATTCCCCTCCCCTGCCCTGCAACATTTTGAACCAGAGACTGACACAACTCCATTCTTTACAGCCTGCATTTTGTCTCCCCCAAATCAGGACTGCAGCTTGCCAAGGAGCAGATCCAAGAATAATTACATTTAAAAGTTGTTGTTAAAACTGGACAAACATTTACCCAATTAATGCAGGAGTTCTTGTTGCTAGAGACATACGCTACACTTCAAAAGAGGTGAGACTTACRATCTAAACAACTTCAGCTTTCAGCTAATTAACTCATGGAACAGTGCCAAGAAGAGCTAATACAGGACCAGAAGAAAAACTAGTCTCCCACCAAAAGTCTGTCCTTTCAGTAGATATCAGTAGATATAATGCATAGAAGTAAGATTTAAAGACAAAAAACCCGAGTTCTTCCATTCCAGAGGGAAAAGATAGAAATAAGAGTTGGAACAGAAGAGAAGATTGGGGACAGCCCCTGCTGAGGCAGGGGGTCAGCAGAGGTTCAGGTACAAGTGCTGGGAAATGTCACAGACTCCTTCAGAGCTCTGTCACAGAACACCAAAGTGACAACAGCAGCCAAAAGGAGGCTGAAGAACACCTACAGTTATGTTTACTTACTGTTCCTTGTGGCAMCATAACACTGACAATTTAGGAGGAACAGAGGGATGTAACTGCAGTATGTTTAACAGTATGTTCCATAGAATCAACATGACTTACGTCATCACCTCCTTTAATGATTCAATAGCTCTCTCTAGAGTTATTTTATCTGGGTTCTCTTCTGCTGTATGTTTCTTAATATCTACAATTAAAAAAAATAAAGAAATAAAAACTCCATACATATTACAAGTGCCTGAAAAGAAACATGAAAAACTCAAACTGAGTTAAGATAAGCTGACTGAAGACATCAGATCTACCCTGGAGAACAAGTAGCACTGATTAAGTGGGGAAGAGAAGCTGTCCAGACATTAAGAAATAAAAGCAACATACAATACAGAAACCAAACCCTTAAACTATTAAAAAAAAAAATGAGGTGCAGAGACAAGCACAGAAGTCTTTTTCCACCTGAAGCAAAGGGTGATGTGGATTTTTTATTATCTTTATTAAGAAAAGCATTATTACAGCAAGTGGTTGATACCAGGTGGAACACATGAAATTGTGAGCCTTGTCAATATGAATTGCTCTCTAGTTTATGTTAGTTTCATTTGAATCTCAATTATATTCTTGTTTGAAGAGACAGAATTGTCAGTGCAAACTGTTCCTCTATCTGTATCCTGCATACAAATGTATGAACAAGTGGAATTTAGACAGAATTTATGCTTTCTTCGGTAGTGGGTCTTACTGACTGCCAGGAATCATGGTTACCTCACATAATCWGGCTTGTTTTAGATGAGAAAAGCTGTTTCTAATGATTACAAAAGGTAGACATCATCTTGTGGCTTTRACACTTTCACAGACAAACTAATAAAAATTACATCTCTAGGTTACCATTCAGTAGTAGGGCAACACTGGGCAGCCTTTGAACAGGACGGATAAGGAGCTCAGCGAGGCTTTGGCGGCCACATTCAGGTTTAGCTTGATTTATCTGGGGAAAAGGAAATAATGTTTACCTTTTTTTTTTTTTTTAACACACATACACAAGAAAAGCACAAGATCAGAGAAAAATTCCCTTCCTTGAAATTAGCATTGCTATACAAGTATGAGAATTGTTTACTACAGTCATTAACAGAGCATGAAAAAATTCTATTCAAAAGAACACAGTGATTTACATTCTCAGAATGTCTAGTTTAAGGGGTCCATATCAATCCTTCAGCTCTTGTTCCAGCTGCTAATGTGGARTGAGACTGAGGATGACCTGTTCTCTTATTTGTTCCCCATCTTTTAGATATCAATACTTGGATGTAATTCCGAGTTCCTCAGAAAACACAAGCTGAAACTGTCAGTGTTTGACACTTGACTATTTTGATATAGGCGTTAAAGCTACACTGCACTATTAACAGTACACACATATCTGAAGAGATCAAGAGTCTTAAGGCTCATCTTCAGAAAACTTYCTTTGAAGATCATCTTCCTGTTAGATCTCCACTGTTAGGCTCCTATTCATTAGTCACAAGAATGCTGAGAAATTCTACCGCCCTGGAGCTTCACAGCTGCCCAAGGAAAGTTAAAAGCTGTTTCAGAAATACAAGTCTCACAGGGAGGGGACCAGTCAAAGCAGCAGCTCCAGTTATCTTTACAGAAAAGAGAAGASATGTATTTGGAAGGAACTTTTTTCCAGCAACAAATGCATATAATCAAACCACCTTGAAAGCTGTTTAACAGAGAAGGAACTCAGACTTTTTCTGAAAGAGTCTTATCAGGAGCTTGAGGGATTGAAGTTCAAATTCTTCCTATTTCTGTCTCACCAAGAGGTGTTTGCATTTCTTCAAGCTTTCAAAATTTCATCTTCTTCCATCTACTGCATTCAATGGTAACAGCCCCCATGTTCTACTCACAGAGTTAGTTCTGCAGACACTTACCTTTAGGAAGGCATGAAACCTTGGTTTCTGCTTTTCACATCTTGTAATAGTCTCCTTGCTCATTTCAAAGAAATTCACAAACGGAGGGTATGTTTTCAACAAGTCTTTTGACTGAAAGAAACAACTGTTAGGGCTCTGCTTTACATATTATGTATCCTTGTACATATGTTCATATGCCCTGAGCCATACAAAGCTGCTCAAAGGCACATTGCAATAAAGAATAATAAAAAATGTGTTGTAAATCCATACATGTTCTCAGAACAAGTTAAGACATTTTTGCATGCCAGATGCCCCAGATTGATGCTGCTGATTAAACTCAGGCTGCTCTCACCAKCATCAAGCAAACATGACAATCTTAAAAGCTGCTGAGCAGCTCGAGTGGGAGGCAGATTGTCACCTAGCAAGAGGCTTTTGGTGACAATTTTGGAAATTTCAGACAGGTACTTTCACCAGTTACTGCAATCACCTTTTAAACCACCAGAAGCAACACCTTAGACTGAAAACTTTTGAATGACAAGCACTATTTGTCTCAAAATCATCAGTTCAGCAAAATAATCACAAGATACCWAGCAGCCTATTTATGTTAAAATACTTTGCAGTCCCAGACTTAGCTTTCCTGCTCTACACAGGACTCCTTATTCACTTATGTTTCAAGTCTTGAAGAAAGAACCTAAGTTTATGAAAAGTTATTTTCTTAGTTCTTTACTATTGATCAGAGGCAGCAGATGGCTAAGGGCCTGGGAAGTGGCTTTTAATGTCTGAGTAAAAAGCACGTCTGTAGCATTGCAAATTACAGTTCTCAAACTGTAGCTATTTGTAGTTTTAGGCCTTCATACCTGTGAACAGACATGCACACTAAAACTTGATGTGGACTGTATCACCTAACAAGTTGAAATAAAAAAGACAATGATACAWGTTGAAGCTCTTTCTCAGCAGTGCTTTGCTTGTGTTTGCCAGCTCCTAGACGTGGATTGTTYGTAAGGCAAGATAATAGTTGTAAGCATAAAGAAAGAAACAGGAACTTACATATTTGAGAATGATGTCACCAATACTTTTGCTTTCAGTCCAGTTTATCATAAGATCTTCCAGGTCTTCCTAGAATGCATGCAGGGATGGGGAGAGAAAACAAGCTGAACATAAAGTGCATACATACATCATTAGGTGTGGTTTTGTGCTGACAAAACAGGCAATCCTAAAAGCTGTACAATTTCACATTCAGCCCCTCCAGCTTACTGAGGGCTGAAAACAAGAGATGTCTGGCTTACTTACAGCTATATGTAYATATAGCTGTAAATCAGTGCAAGTACAGCTTGGCAGCATGTCAGGACTAGCCAACTCTGCAGCAAGATGACACTGCTGCATCCAACACAATACACAACACATCCCAAAGGAATACTGAGAAAGGATACACAGGAGACAGTTGAACCAATTCTAATTAAGACTGCACAACTTATCTAGGACTTAAGTCTATAAGACAGGATTGAAATAGAACTAGGATAGATTCCACTTACTTGCTGCACCAGGGTGTCAAGGAAAGTGAGACCAAGCCTGTTAAGCCTATATGAGCTTGATAAGGATCAAGCTCAATCACCATCAGATAATAAGAGGGACAGGAGGGCACAGCTGAAGGTTCAGGATTCACCTTCAGTGAAAAGGATTTATCACTAATATTGGTTTGTTGCTGCCACTGCTCATATCTTTGTAACACCAAAGATGAAGGAAAACACAACAACTACATCAAAGCAACTCTCTRCTGCAAGTGACTTCAGTTTGCCACACGGACACACAGCTCTACTTTCATCTCTGTCTCAGTGGGCACACATCAATAGCTGGTGTGATTTACCAGACTGGACCCTACTGATTGGAAAAAAACAACAAAGCCTGTACAAACAAATCACCAAGTTGCAGGTAGCCTGCAAGTCTCTGTACTTTAAAAGCCTACAGAGAAATTCTGCAGGAATAGGCAGATGTCACTATTTGAAAGAGTGTATCAGCACCAGGAAGAGTTTATACCTATCCAGCAGACACAACTGAAAACATGCAGAAAATATTCAAAGTGTCTGTAAAAGCTTCCCCTGCAAGGGAGAAGRTGCAGCTTGCCTTGATTTTAGTGTGCACATCAAGAATATCTGGAATGCTGCCAAATATGGTCTTGATCTCCTCCTGTGCAAGGATTGGTCCCCCAAGTTGTCCTTCCTTCTCCAATGGAACTTGAAACAACTGATGAATTATGAAAAAAAAAGTTAATGTCCTCCCAGCTGCCAACATTGTGTTAGAAATAGTTATGAAAGCAACAGTATTTTCCTTCTGGATCATAATTTCCTGCAGTCACAATCTTGAGATGTCTCCATTCAGCAAGAGTGGGTTTTGGAGAGTGGTTTGARGATACACACATTTAGTTTGATACATGTCTACAGCATAGCTCTCATCTCTTTCTACTCACACACATCTTGGCTCATTCTTTAAGTAGATAATCAGCTGCAATAGAAGTAAACTTTCAAGAAATTAAGCTCTTCTTGTAAGTTGTTTGCTATTCTGCTCTTCTTGGGATAATTTAAAAAAAAAGATTTTTCCCCTCTGCCATCTCTTTTTATTCACTAATATCTAAAATATTACTCAAGAAGATCTTATTTTCCTGACACTTCCAATTTCCATATATATTGCAATACCACTGCAGATCCCAGATTAGAAATTGTATTTTCTAACCTGAACCTGAGTATTTGTATATGTCAGTAAAATTACATGAAACTGTTYATATTGTCATTTTCCTATGAAGCTTTGATGCACCCAAGCCCTCAAAAGCCTGGAGATCACAGATTGAAAATATAAATCGATATAAACATTGGCTATCTTATTACATTTGACCTGGACTGGCTTTAAAGCCATCTTACCTGAATAATTGTTGTCAGAATATCAACATAGTTACTTTCTGTCTGATACAATTCCTTTGCAACCTGCCATCTTGCAGACTGCTTGAGAGGAAGAGGAGTGGAGTTTTTGGAAGGTCTTGCACAAGATTTTGGTGTTTCTGATGAAGAGAGATCCCCAMAAGAAAATAGAGCTTTATTAGAATAGAGTCCCTAAAAAAAGCTCACCCTCAAAGACAAAAGAAAATGTCAGAATTTTTAAGTGAAGATAAGTTTGTTGGGTTTTTTTAGGGCTATATTCTAGAGTTATCAGGGCTCTTCTAAGAAAATGGCTGTCTTTATTACAGTCTACTTATGGAACAACAATAATACATTTTTCCTCAAAATTAGATTGAAAYTAATAAGCCATTTATGGGCAGGTCAATGACTTGACCCTATTATTAGTTCCTTACTTAGCAGGAAGCAAGGATTAGGTGCTGAACATTACTTATTTATACACTAGTACAAAAGTGCTTTTCTACTTCCACTTTGCCATGTAAACAATTATCTCTCAGCTGCCTGCCATCCTTGCATTAAGTGTGTAGCTCAAGATGATTTCCAAAAATCAGCCCTTGCACGTACCATTTACATTTCATCCCATAGAGGGAAGGAGAAAGGCTCAAGAAAGTAATTTCTCTTAAAGCTAAAGCCAAGGTGGACCTGGAACAATTCATGAGTTTTAAATATTTGCTCACGTWTTGGATCTCAGAGACCTATACTGTCTTTTTTTATATCAAAGCTCACTACTGCCATAGTTAACAATGAAATAAGTACCTTATCTGTTGTTTCCAAAACAGCAAGTTTTGAGACTAACTGCTGCTGTTGGATTAGAAGAAAATTCCCTACCAGGGGTAACAAGAGCACTAGCATTACCTAAGAAGGCTGATCTTCCCTAAATTCCTTCTGAATTATCACTTACAGGTTGTGCCTCTTTGGGAGCTCTTATGTGATTTGAGTTTGCCTTTTGAAAGCAGTAGCAGCTCCAGATATCTCCTCTGTATGATGGAACCAGACCGTCTAAAAAACACTTGGGGGTATCAGCTTTTAACAACCCAAAATTTTGCCGTTCTTCTCTTCACAAGATAGAGATATTTAAAACTGTCCATTCACTCAAAACCAATTGATGATTTATATTATATTCTTGTGAAGTTTTAGACATGACAGTTTGCTGGCACAAACAGTGTAGCCTCAACAGAACATTTCAAAGACCTAGAAGTGGGCCCTGCAGGAATTTTCCCTTTAACTCCTCTAGAAAAGAATCTTTGTCCTATTTCTTCCAAGTATCCTATGGAGAGTGTTTCAGATGATTTACTGTTGACTATGCTGCTAATTTGCTACAGACTTCCAGCAGAGTATTTCAAGCATTGTGGATTAACACTCAACTGTACTCCCTATTTATCACCTCCATATCTATTCCTTCCGATATGAACACTCTTACTGTGATGACAAGAGGCAGCTAGGCCTGTGTCTGAACTCTTCACTCCAACTTTTTCCTCCCCACTTGGAAAAGTGAAAAGCCTGGAATTACATTGCAAATCTGTAGCAGAACCTGTAAGATTTCCCTACCACCACCATTTCCACTTGCATGCAAGAGCTGCTAACCACTAAGTGTGGCTGAATGGAAGGTTTTAGCWCTACCTCCATTGGCAGTGCTTGACTCTGGAGTGTTGGAAATATCCAGCAAGGAGCCAATGGAGAGGGAATGTTCAGCTGAGGGGCGTTTCCGAGGAGGGAACGGGGACATGTCTGTTTCCCTGGTCAGCTGGGCCAGAGTCTCTTTCAAGCGGCGCCGTTTGCGGTTGCTGTTGGGAGTGCTCAGGGACAGCAATGACACTGACTTCTTGAAATCAGGACTCTCTGACTGCAGGGAAAGAAAACTTCATTCAGGGGTTTATCCTCTGTGTCCACTTCAACTCAGTGAATCACAGAGATCCACACATAACAAAGAAGGAAACTTCTTAAGGAAGCTGAGGCAAAAAAAGGAAACAAAAAGCTTCACTCRTTCTAAAATAAAAACCACCAAGTTTTGTTTGACTAAAAGTAAAATCTTTGGGAAGCAGAAAAAAAGTTTCTATTCCAAATTAGTACTCTAYGTATAAAATTTATAATGGATTACCTGGAACTTAAGTGCTGCTTTAAAACATCTGATCTCTCTACACACACTATGTTGCATGCTAATTTTACCACCAAAATATGCTGTGCATTGCGAGTGTTCAACATACCTTTTCAAATAAATACATGGACTCTCCAGCTCTGGCATCCATTTGAATGCTTCCCCAAAACCACTAAAGGAAAAAAGAAAACACACATTATAAACATATTACAGAGATTCACCCAAAGTTAAAAATATTCAAAATAACTTATAATAGTTACACAGTTGACATGGAAGATATTTTTTCAGAATAAGAACACACAGTTCTACATAGCAGCATTCTCTAAAGARTTTTCAGCACTAACCTCTTGCTTTACAACATAAAGTTTTTTTAAAGGTTCAAATGGAAGATCTTTTACTGTACTTTCTTCAACCACCAAGTGCGTACACCTTTCATCACCAACTGGTAAATAATGTCCTCCTAGATTAAAAAAAAAAAGGCAAATAATCAGGAAAGAATATTCTTGTTAGAAATTAGTATCTCACTTAACAGTTCTGTGGCACCTATCATTATAAACTCCATCCCATTCTTCCCAGAGGTTTTCATAAACAATCACCTTGCATTTCTGTCATTTCTTCCATGTTAGCTTTCTCATCATCAGAGAATCCCAGGAAACTTAACATGCAATCCTGAAAGGGAGGAACCTTGAACTGGTTTCTAAAATCATCATCAGCTGCACAGAAATCACTGAAAGAAAGAAGATGCACAAAAATGTTACTTAAGTGACTTATGTCAATATRTTAAGCAGAAGCTCACAACATTTCAGGTGAACAGGATGCAAAGTGAAGGCTCAAGGAAAATAAACACCTACATTTCATTCCTTTTCTCCCATGCCTTATAAATCCACTCAGCTTTCACGATWGGAATACCAAGACTTACAGCAATCTACAAGACAGGAAAAGCGTAAGTTGTAGCAAATACTTCCACTTAAATCTTTCCCACATCAAGAAAAATTTGTAACCTTCCTTCTACTTTTCAAGACAGATACTGCAAAAAGTGCATATATTCCTTCAAAAGTCATATCCAACTGCAGCTCTCCAGAGTTAGAACATATGAATTCAGTGACTAGGAAATCAGATCAATAGCTTTATTTTGACATTTCCTCAAAAGTGCACCATTTTGTTAGTCTGATATCCTTCATCACTCACAAAAACACAAAATCAAATCTCTGTTCCAGTGGAATATGGGATCTTTTTTCTGCTTTTGATACTTTGTATGAAGAAAAATATCCCATCCTGCTTTTATCAAAGAGAAAGTGACTATTTGTAAGGTAACTGCCATGCCTGTTTGAGAGATTGTACAGTTTTCCTACATTTTCTCCTTTGATTCGGCAGAAAGGAGTATTTGAACAGAAAGTAGGACTTCTCTTCCAACTGCAAGATTATAAAGACAAACAAGGAAAAAAAAAGCAACATCCTACCAACAATTCAAACCAGGCAGAGTCAAGAGGCATAGACATTGCTACATCATATTAAATAGTACAAAAATCTATAATCTGTTATTTACTTCTAGACTGAAGATAAGTGTCCCAAGTGATTCCCTTTTAAAACCAGAAAAGAAAAAGCACACTCATGTCTATTTATGCGTAAAGGTATATTTGAATCCTCACCCACAACAAGTTTAAAATAATTTTTAGAAGACATGCACCAGTTAAGGAACGAAGTTTTTTACTAGTTACCTCAAAGTTTATTGTTTGGATAGACAGAAGCAGGCATTTTTTCATCATTGTCTTTACTACTGGTACCATCAATATTTAATCATTTTGGATCTTGTTATTTACTATACTTGTCTGTTTCAAATTTATGTTATTTAGATCTCCCACAGAGACAAAAACATGCCAAAGCTGAACACCAGACGGAGATGAATTCACCAATACAAGTTATTGCTGTTAGTACAGGAAAAAGCAGCAGCTTCTGAGCTGAAGTATAAAGAACAAACAGTCTACAAAAGCCAAATTCCAMAGGTTTCTATGAAACACCAACTCAAGCTTACATACTCTGAATTTGTCTCCATGTGTTGAGTTTGCCACCAGATGAGTAACTTTTGAGCTGAAGTCCCTTCTAATAATTCCACCCATGTGATGAACCAAGGTCACAAGCTTAACCTGAAAAATGAAGATGAAAAGTTTTCAGTATCTTTTGAAGAGCGAGTTCAGTACAAAAGTGGTTTACAAAGCAAGTTA
This sequence comes from Cardinalis cardinalis, assembly GCA_014549065.1. Classification (NCBI taxonomy): domain Eukaryota; kingdom Metazoa; phylum Chordata; class Aves; order Passeriformes; family Cardinalidae; genus Cardinalis; species Cardinalis cardinalis. Next base: position 871,160 of record JACDOX010000079.1, on the reverse strand, counting down.
CAGAAGGTTACATTAAATGCCTAGAAATAGAAATACTCTGATCTGTTCTTAAAACAACTTGTTCACATAGACAGAAGATACAGCTTATACATCAAAAGAGCTATTAAGATTTATTTTTATTTCAACATTTAATACAGCCTTGCTATGTAGCCTGAAGACTGCATGCTTGTATCCAAGCTACCAGTACTCTCATGATCATCATACATAATGCCTTCACCTTTTCCCACATGTTAGATGTGACATTTTCCTTGCTGATTTAGTCAATTGTAGATCAAACCTAACTAAACCMAACACCAGGCAAAGGCTTTTGGTTTGGGTTTGGTTTTCTTTCAGATGAAGATGTGGAGCCATATTGTTGATTCCCAGGTGTCCAGTAGGGAAATTAGATGGCAACTGCCTACTGAAATGTAAAAGCCATGTGTAGAGTATCARACAAAGAGTGAAGGCCTGATAGCACAATATGATGACAAGATCACATGCCTGCAAAKGCTCTGAACAGACCTACAAAGATTTACTTGCTTATTCTACTACCTGTACGAAAAAAGAGGACATTACTGGGTAAACATCATCTTATCTGAAGCCTCAACCTACAAACCCTTAAGCCCTATYGAATTAGAGCAACTTAATGTCACTCAACAAAGAAGTGACCAAAAATGACACAGACAAAATGACTTGAACAAAGTTCTGTTCCCATCCTCAAAAATCACTGCCTCTGGACTTGCAAAAAACCAAAAGAACAAACAATTCATTCTTCCCATACAAGCCTGTGTCATGGTTAAACCCTATCTGTGATGGAACAGAAGAGTACCTTGAAAATATGCTTAACATGGTTTTACCAATCCAAAGAAGAATATATYACTTACTAATTCATCTTTCTTTCTGAATCCTGTAAAGCACAGTACCAAGTTCAACATACTTGCACAATACAGCGGACGGCAGAAGAAAGGTAAAGGCTGAAAACAAGAAGAAAGCTCATGAGTCAACAGCATAYGGCACCCATTAAAGTTTTCACATTACCTTTAATACACTACTGTTATTTCTAGTATTAAAAATGCATCAGACACTAGTCCAGGTCTGTGTATTCAGTTATACCTTAGCTCCAGGCCTGCAGATAAAGTAACTAGAGCATCCCCAAGTTCTACAGGTAGCACTCCATCCTTTTAWTTCCTCCCCAATCCATCTGCTCCACATTACAACTTTCAGAGATATAAAGTGATTACTGGAGAATCATTTCTATGCTGCCTTTCCTAATGGCACAATCCCAGCTGTTGATCAACAACTCCCACAACTAGAGCAGCAGTTGTAGCCTTACCCCTGTCTGCCTGCACCCTCTCACTATGTGCGATATTCTAACACAGCATCAGAARCTTGCTTTTCTTAAAATTCTCTTGTGAGGAATGTTTATAACAGATTGGAAGAGCAAGAGAGTTTTACTTAGAACTCAGTGCAGTGTGGAGCTACTCATGTGATTTCAGCAGGAAGCACACACCTCTCCTTTCTGTGCACAGTGCAGCACGACCGGCGGCCCGATGACTCTGCAGTCTGCCTTGCAGAGGTTGCTGAAGATGGGAGCTTGGAAGTCTGACACAACGAAGATCGTCTCAAACTCTGGGCAATCAGAATCTCCAAGCTCTTCTATCGTGTCTGTCTTTATGTAGGGAATTTTGATTTCCTTGATGCACAGGGGTGAAAGGGAAAGCATTACTCGGGTAACATACTTGCACATGTGCAAAACTCAACTGATGTTTATTTTGGACCATTAGAAAAATGTGTGATTCATAGTTCAGAGACAGAGTTAGGATTTAAAAAGCCGAATGCAATGCACTGTTGTCTAGCATAAGAATAGCTATGAACTGCTGCATGCTTTAAGACTGAATGTCAAAGTAATTCCTGCTTTTGAAGAATCAGAATTCTGGTTGCTTAAGCAGTTTATGTGTCAGTTCACACTGATAATGTAGCACTGGAAGGAGCTAGATAGAAAAAATACCCTAAGCTCAAAAGATAAATGAAATTTCAGACTGTCAGAACAGCTTAGGGTACTGTGGGATGCTATTAAAAACTAGCATCCAGTTTGCAACAGCAAGTTCCACACTGCAAAACACCTACAGAACAGAAATAGGTTTTGTTCATTGCTTGATATTTTGGTTAAAAAAAGTGGTTAAAAAAATTGTCCATTCCATTTTCAAACACTAGTTCCAAACTTTATCTCTTATGCCTTTCACATCAAGAAATGGAAAAGCATTTCTTGCACTTCAGTTTGAATGTAGCTTTCAATTGAAAGAGAAGTCCATTGACAATTACAAAGCCAGTTCATAGCATAAACTTATGTGTGACTGAACACAAGCATGCAGTTGGATGTCCCCATGGATATTCTGATACCCCTGTTAGAAAACACCACTAGAAAAGAGCTACAAGTATTACTCCATATTTTAAAAAAGTGCTAATTTGATGAGCTGTGACACATCAGAACCATTAGCATATATTATGACCATTATGCCCAATTAATCCAAATTAAAGCGTGCGCACATTTCAGTCCCAGTGAAGTGTAACATGCTGCATGCAATTACATGTGCTGAATTGCATGACATACCATATGAATAATACTTTTTATTAGTTTTTCTTCTGATTTATCAGGGCTACTTTCCTTTATCTTTATAACAGGTACTTCCATTATCTTAATGGTCTGTGGAAGAGGAGAACTTCAGTACAGAAGCAAATTGGTTACCACAAGTCTGAAGGCATAACCTTCAGTGACTGTTTTATCTCAGGCCCACATACCTCCAAGGCTTTCAGAAGCTCCTCACGTTTCCCTGCTTCCTGAACCAACACCACTCTTGTTTCTATTTGAGGCATTTCTTCTGCTCAGAGAAAAGCAAGGATAATAYTTGTATTTTAGCAGAAAAATCTATKTTATGTCTAAATCRAGCAATAATGTATAGAAGAATACAGGTAGGCAGTAGCCTTTCAGAATTCCTTAACAGGAGCACTCCTGAAAATAAATGTTACTTTAGGAAGTGTCCTTTAATTAAGGCATACCAAATTGACTTTGAGCCCAAACTTTCAAGTATGAGGTGAAACAATCTGCAATTCATGACCAGTCAAAACAAAAATGTAAATCAAGGGGTAGGGAGGAGGAAAGACAACAAGCAAATGAAAACTCCCAAAAATTACAGGCTTAATGCTTCTAGCAGARTTAGACACCAAGATCTGCTAGAAAATGGACAGCTGGTATCTTTTCTAGTTTCTGTGTTCCTGCTGACAAGGTTCATTACTTTCTAGTAACTGAGCAGTTACCAGGATAATCAGARCTGAAATTCGATGCCTTGTTCTTTTTTTCACACATTAATAAGCCTTCAGAATATCAGGAARAAGAACAAGCATTGCCTCCACATCATTTACATCAACAGACCACCAGCAGATTTTGGCTACTACCTTGGAGGAAAACATGGGTGGTTGTTTTTTAAKTTCAAGATTTGTTCTTGAATTAATTTTGGGCTTAAGACTATTAATCTCTCTACCTTACACCTATTAATCTGTCCACCTGTACAYAACAGAGCAGCTGCAGTTTCCAAACACTGGTGTCAAAATGTCACCTGGAGTGATTTATTCCACAGAAGAGACATCAAATGGAACTGACAGCTTTCTGCACAACWGCCACAAAATTCATTCAATTTGGGCTGTAACCTCAAATGTTCTTAATGAAAGGATTCCAGATCAACACCCTTTTCCCTACTCTATGTACATTCTGCAGCTCAAAGTATTTTTGGTTTTTCAAAACTACTAAATACCAAAGTAAGCAGTCATTGCAAAAACCAAGTAGTCTTAAAATAAACTTCCCCCATTACCTTCAACATCCAGAACAGTTGCACGGAAGACATTCTCTTTGGAGGTTTCTATAATTTTTGAATCAAGAACAGAAGAATCAGCCAAGAGGCTCCTCCCAGTCTCAGACACCAGAGTACTGCTGTCAGCCATGATTATGCTTTGTTTCTTTCTTCAACAGCTGCAAGGTGGAGGGGCCAAACTCAGTTACAGGTGCAAAAAGCTCATTCATGAGTCCTATGACCAAGGCTGTCAGAAGTGACTTCAGCAAACAAAACATTTAGGCTCTTACTGAACTCCCACTCACACTGATAGAGCATCAAGAGTAACACAACTGAGAGAAAAGACTGACAACAAAGCTRCTACAGAAATGGTTCTGTAACTCATCTGCACAGAGGGAACTTCAGCTCTGAGCACAGGCAAGCACGAACTCAAGTGCTCATTTAAAAAAGCTGAACTACAAAGCACCAAACTAGAAGCACTTGTTTCTTTCAGTGACAAACTATTTATGAGCTACAGCTGAGACTAAAATTAGCATTGTTGATTTGAAACATCAGCAGAAGAATTAGGGTAAGCATAACATCTTGCTAAAATCTGACTTTTCAGGTGAACTCCCTAGAGATACTGTGATTAGAAATGAGCACCTAGACAGCAGAGCCAGGAGTATTYACTCTTAGAAAAACTAAAATAGCTTGAGAGTCTCTGCAAAGCTGACATGCACATATATGCCTAGCTGTATGGTCAGGTCTACTGTCCTGCATTAGCTATGACAGAGTAGAAGTAGCCTTTCATCCTCAGATAAAGAGGCCTTCTCTCCTCTCAAACACCATGGMTCTGTGCTCTCCCTGCCCATCAGCCTTGTCACCTACAGGAAAGGCAGAAGCMCCAACCCTCTCATTTTCTGGGAGCTACCTACCCAAATGCTGCAGCACAGAGATTGTTCTCAGACACGTGCCCAACACCCAGCCCATTCTCTGCCACACAGGAGGCAGGCAGGGCGAGTTCCTGTGACTCATCACACACCCAGGTTTCAGTGTTTGCACAGTGAGATCAGGAGTTACCCAGAGCAGCAACTACAGCTGAGCTGCTGTTGGATAATAACTCTTTGTAGCACTCGAACTGAAATTGTTCTTGTAACTGCATGTGCCCTTGGAAAACAGCAGCTACTCGAACAAGGCACTAGAGCATTRTCTGAAAGAGGACTCTTGAGGCAGTAAAACCCCTAGAGAACAGCACACACTATTTTCCAAATTGTGTAATGACCATCCCATTACAGCAAAGTAAGTCAGAAGACAAAAAGCAATGGGCACTTGGGCATACCAGCAATACAGAAAGGACTTTATCTTCCAGAGATCACATTTGGGACTCATGGAAAGGATTCAAATCTTCATAATACACAAGTTCCTCATACAGTAATGAGCAGTAATCAACACCACAAATCTATCATTATTCCAGACATATTCAGCTCCCAGACTTGCCACCTTAGGTTCAATTCCCAGGTCACACACAGCTGTGCAGGTCCATGGAGCTGAGTTTCCTACACCTGTGTTCCAACCACCCACCTCATTTTTCTCAGAGCAAGAGGAGAGAGCSACCTCAATCCTGAAGAGTCTTTGGGGAATCCCCTGGCCAGAGATACAATGTCACCACCAGGAGCTGTAATACAATTTCTTTGGCAGCGGTGGAGGGAAGTATAATCTTGGCAAATTCAAACCAGATTGCTAATAATGATTACCACAAGGACAATTACAATGTAAATTCACAGGAAAACAAGCCCTCCAGTTAGAGGCACAACTAAACTCAAATCCTAGAGATTATTTCCTAGCAGTCTGAGACATCAGTATAGTTATTATTATGCCAAGGAAAATGTACATGAATTAACAAAGAACTTCATTGCGAATTTGAAGAAGCCCAGACTTTGGTCTGGGCATTGATTTTCTTTATGGATTTCTCTAATGTATTTATTTCTGAGGTTCCATCCTGGGTGTGTTTAAAAATAGTCCTTGTTTAAATAATTAACAATGTTTGCCACTAAACTTACAGACTGAAAGCGCCAGGATGCAAAGGAGAACAAACAGCACCCACAGACACGAACACAACAGTTTTCCCTCACAAAAAGAGCGAAAGGTCAGAACACCATCMCTACAGGCTTCAGGCAGAGCCAATACCCCACAGCATCACACTCAGAAATGACCTCCCAATAACTTGTGGAAAGCCTGAAGGACACAAACCACCCACAAACCAAAATAGGCTTGTTAAAGCAAGGAAGGGACAGTAAACACCTCCCACGYTGCCCATGTCCCTCCCGAGGAACCACTCAGGAGGGCTCTCGAGCGCTCTGCAGGGAGGTGGCCCAGGCCAGGCCAGGCCGAGGGGCCGCCGCCGCCTCACGAGCCAGCAGGTGCCGCCGGGCCCGGGGCTCCGCCCTGCCCAAGCAGCGCGGCCGGCGGCCTGAGGAGCCCCGGGGCAGCGCCGCGTCCCGGAGCCCCCACAGGAGCCCGACACACCGGCCCCCCTCCGAGCGGGCCGCCCGCACCCCCCGGCCCCGGTRCCCCCTCACCGCCGGTGCCGCCCGCCGCCATCCGCCATCAGCGGCCGCCGCCAATTCAAAAAGCGAGCCGCCGCACTCACACCGCCGCCCATTGGCTGCCGGCCCCACCGCCCCGCTGTAAGCCGCCCCCTCATTCGCCACGGCCRAGAGATGCCCCGCCCACTTGCCCTTCCTTTTCGGCAGCACTGCGCCCTTTTCCCTTTCGGATTGGTCGCTGCACCTGCCACTCAGGTAGAGCGCGCTCCCATTGGCTGTCAGATGTTTCCTGGGCAGACGCACAGCGCTTGTTGCGGCTACCGAGCGCAGGTCGCTGAGTGGGCGGGGGAGACGAACTCTGCTATGATTGGCTGTCGGGAGGGGCACGCTCTGCGCTGATTGGCTGCCGCGGGGTTTGAACGCTCGCAACGGCCGCGCCCAGAGACCCGGATGGAGCGGGCGAGGCGCCGCCCTCACGGTCCCCTCAGGGCCCCGGATCCCGCCGCCCTCCACACCAACCCAGGGGACCTGGAGAATGTGGCTGTGGTCACCGCAAAAAAATTAATGCTGCTAATAAGTAAAAAAAGAATATTGCTGTGCATCTCTTGTATTGAGTTTCAAAATAATGAGTTCGTAAGAAACAGGAGCTGTCGGGAATATACGACTGGTCAAGGTGAAAATCAGCCATCTGACTCCACGGCAGCAGCCCCGAAATAAATTATGCCAAATGTTTAAACTGTCCTTTTAATTTTCCCTGATACTAAAGGTTACTGGTATGTATGGAAAGGAAATCTGTCTTTGGATCTCAGCATCCTGGAACCTGATTTAGCACAATGTTTCACTGCAAATGTAAACAAACTCCCAATGTAAACACAATGAGAGATGTATTTTTTATTTCTAGAATGTTCTGCCAAATGAGTTCTTAGATTGTCCAAAATTTTTTTTTATGCAACAATTTTTTTTTTTCAGTTTAGGCTTTTTCAAGACTGATCCTGCAGCTCTGAAAGCCCATTGACTTTTTATKATTTGGAAGAAAAACAAAATAGGAAAAAGTGCAAGAAAATGGTAAATGAGTGTTGTTTATTATTAACAGATTTGCTGATGATGTACACAGAAATTAGGACTATTTTCATGAGGAAAAAATTTTAGAATAACAGCCTGGAAAACAAGGCAGTCACATCAATGTTGACACTTGTGTCCAATTATTACACAATTACACAAGCCCTACAATTACTTTATTTCACATTGACTAACTTGAATGATAACTTACAGTCAAAATCCACCCTTACCTGAGGTCCTTTTGTCACCTTCAAGTACCCACTTGGGCCATCATTTTGCAATTCCAGACCAGGCCAACTTTCACTGGATTTTCCACTGTGCACTCTTAAATAAAAGTCCTTTTCAGCCAGGTTTCCCCCACACCTGGAACCAGGGGCCAGGTTTCTCCTAGGTTTGCAACAAGTTCTGCAGTACAGGAGTCAATACTACTTGTTTCTGGGAAAGATATTGGTGTTTGCACGTTAATTTTCATTTAACATCGAAATCTTAAAAAAATAAATAAATAAAGCGTGTATAAAATTTTGTGCTTGCAAAGACAGGAGAGCCATATTTATTTGGACAGGGGATTAAAAGGTAATAAGGTGCATCACTTGTYGGATAAAAGTTTTTAAAAATAATATAATCAATACCCAAATATTCAGTACATAAATAGAGGGTCCCTGTGCATTTGGGAGTGACTTGTATTAGCCATTTTTACAATACACTTGAAAATCCAGAATTACAAACTGATAAAGCAGTTTGGTTATTTTGGTGAACCTGGAGTCTCGGGAACAGAACGCAGACAAATTTTAGGTATTAATCACTTAAAAAACACGGCTAAGTTGTTGGGTTTTTTTWAAAGAAGTGCTCTTATCCTCACTAAAGATTAATACAGGACTGATGACAAAATAATTACTATTCTTCAGCTGTCTGACACTTAAACATCAAAGTGCTTTTCTTATAAARGGCTCTGAAATAGAAACACCCATTATTTTGTGTTCTGTAAAATGTAACATGCAGCTGAAACCTGCCCTTCCTTCCAGTTAAGTAGGCATCAGCAACCCAGGAGCATAACATTTATTTTATAGTTAAATACCTTCTTCAAGCAGTGACACCCACAGGGAGAAAGTTTCAGGAGATTAAATCATTAAATAAATCCTGACATGCCGACTGGGTGAGAGCAGGGATCTCGTATCTGTGCCAAAGGACAAGGAGGCCACACTGGAAAAGCTGATGGAATCCTAGGAGGCCCAAGGAGACCTTGGTGTTGTCCCAGGAATTTGGGGTCCAGCACCTCTTCCTTGGCTTCAGGGTGTGAGTTTACATAGGTAAACTGCTGGTCCTGAGATGTCTTGCAAGCATCCTGGGGTTTCATTTATCTCTTTTACATTTTTTTAAACAAAGGGATCTTTCTCAAACCACAGTGCTTTGTTGTTGGTTTGGTTTTGGTTTTTTTTTTTTCAATCAACTGAAAATCAACTGAATTTTTTTTCAATCAACTGAGCCCTGATTCAGTTTAGCCAGAGCAGCAGTTTTCAAAAAAAACATGAGGAAGGGGAGAGATCAAGCACCAGATGTGTATGGGGGTTCAGTGGGAGCATGAGAAACCTCAGAAAAATCCCACCCAACCTTTTTTATCCCTTCTTTGTGGAGATAAGTACCTGAGAGAGGAGTGGGGCTCAGTTTTGCCAGAGGTTTGGGAACAGTGAGTATTGTTGAAGGGATGGGTACCRATTATTACAGTCAGGATGGTGGGTGTGAGGTTTAGGGGCAGGGAAAGCAAAGGAACAGGGTGTGCAGAGCAAGGGAGGCAGGGGAGCAGGGCCCAAGGTGAAGGAGAAGGTGTGAGGACAAAATAATACAGAAAGGCACAACTTTGTATAGCAATCTGGAGACCTCTGGGACTTACCCTGTGCTGCTTTCTTGGCAGAGCTTGTTTCTTCCCTTCTGTAGTCTACCCAAATGGACTGTGAAAACCACAGAAAATCCATCTGCTGTTGTTATTAGAAAAGGTTAAAGATGCTTGAGGGCCTGACTTTCTCACTCATTCCAGAAACATTCTTCTGCAACCTTTAGAATCAGCAAGGTGGTTCAGTTCCAGGAAAGCTTGACTAAAAGCTGACCTTTTAGTTTGTAGAAACATATTTTTCTTATATTACGTTTTCCTGTCAACTTTTAAAGGAAAGTTGTGCTGTCCAGGACTCTATTTATATTTCTATGTGACTTTTTAGTATTATGAATTCATTTTTAATTATAGTCAGTGTTAAGTTTGGTGCTCATTCTTTTTTTTTCTGCACTGGATTCATAATGTACGTGAATCTGGCTATTTAAATAAATATTTTAATTTGGTGACGATAGGACTGTTACTAAGTAAGGACTTGTGTAAAGGCTGAACTCTTTACAGTCTGATTTAAAAAAATCTATTTAAATTTTTTTCCTGTCTTAGGCACAAGAAGTATTTCTGTGTTAAACCAAAATTTGTTACTGACCCGTGGTAAAAAAATGAAAACCCCAACAAACTCCCAGTCCAAAACAAAATTACAAAACAAACGTACCTTAAATAATCTTTCTGGAATCATTTTGTGATGTGCTAAATGGGAAACAGTATAGTTCCCAGGTAAAATAAGGGTGTCCCTGAGTTTCTGGAAACACCTTGAATCTGAGATCCTGTCAAACTGATTTGAATTGATCCATGTTGCAACCTTCATCTCACCTCCTCAGCCTCCAGRCTCAGTGGAGAAGGGCCAACCCTACCTAAACATTGATATTCTTGTTCTCTGCTGGCAAAGAGCTGCCACCGTACACATCTGCTGCTGCTGCAACCCTAAATATGAAAACCAAGGCCAGCTCTGACAGGGCTTGGAGCAGCTTGGTCTAGTGGAAGGTGTCCCTGTGCATGGCAGSAGTTTGGGGTGAGATGGTCTTTAAGGTCCTTGCAACCCAAACCATTCGGCGATGCCGTGAAACTGGTGGGGTTTGCCTGTGGGTCGGGCTGGCTGCTGCCAGGTCAGCYCCCACAGAACCACTCAGCCTGGGATGGGCAAAGTGTTTGGGTGTGGGTACAGGGGTGTAGGCACGGGGTGCCAACAGTGGGTATGGGGTGCTGGCTGTAGGTGCGAGGCACCGGCAGTGGGTGTGGAGTGTCAGGAGTGGGTGTGGGGTGTCAGCAGTGGGTATGGGGTATCAGCAGTGGGTGTGGGGTGTCAGCAGTGGGTATGGGGTATCAGCAGTGGGTGTGGGGTGTCAGCAGTGGGTATGGGGTGCCAGCAGTGGGTATGGGGTGCTAGCAGTGGGTACGGGGTGTCAGCAGTGGGTATGGGGAGCCAGCAGTGGGTACGGGGTGTCAGCCGTGGGTATGGAGTGCTAGCAGTGGGTATGGAGTGCTAGCAGTGGGTAGGAGGTGCCAGCAGTGGGTACGGGGTGTCAGCAGTGGGTACGAGGTGCTGGCTGTGGGTATGGGGTGCTAGCAGTGGGTACGGGGTGCTGGCTGTGGCTATGGGGTGTCAGCAGTGGGTACGGGGTGCCAGGAGGCAGCACCTGGCACCTGGAAAGTCTTAAGGCGCTTTCCAACATGTGGATGCCTTTGTTGGCCGCGAGCGCGATGGAGGAGCTCCGTCATCCCACGCCTCGTGTGTCCGCACAGCCCCTTCCCCCGGGGATCCGCGCCCGGCCCGGGCAGCCCCGGGCGGGTGCGATGCTCCGGGGCGGCGGTCCCCGAGCACGCCCGGCCGCGGGGCGCGGCGGCTCCGCGGGGCGGGCGGGCGCGGGCGGGGCGGCGCCGGGCGGGCTCTGGGCTCGGCTCGGGCCGGGCACACGGCCGGCGGCCCGGGAGGAAGCGCCGGGACTTCCTCCGGGGGAGGCCGGCCCGGGGGCGGTGCGCGCCCCGCGGGGAGCGCGGCGAGGCGGCCGCACACGGCGCGGAGGAGGCGATGCGGGCCGCCTGGCTGCTGCTGCCGGCGCTGGCCGCCCTGTCCGCCTACTATGTGTACCTGCCGCTGCCCGGCGCCGTGTCCGACCCCTGGAAGCTGATGCTGCTGGATGCCACCTTCCGGGCGGTGCAGCAGACGGTAAGGCGGCCCCGGCACCCCGGCGCTGGGGAGGCGGGCGGCAGCCCCCGCAGCGGTACCGGAGGCGGTCGGAGGCGCGGTAGCGGTGCCGGCCCGGGGCACCCGCACAGCGGGAGCGGCCCCCGCACAGCCCTCCCGGCCCGGCCCCCAGGGCTGCCTTGTGGCTGGGGAGYGCCCGGGTCGGTGACATCGCGTGTGCGGCGGGCCGGAGCTGCGGCCGGTCCCCCGTGCAGGAGGAGCGTGCTTGTGTCCCTCTGTAACTGCGACAGCGGCAGCGCCGCGCAGGACAGCCCCGGGTGTCGCCTCTGTCCGGCCGTCTGTCCGTCCGTCCGGCGAGCGCCGCTCGGAACCGCCGGCTGCCCGCGCTGCCCGCGCTGCCCGGGGCTCCTGGCACAGCCTCGCCGCCTGCGGCTCGGTCTGGTGTGCGAATTGCCGGCTTTTGGTCGGGAAAAAAGAATTAGTGGGTTTTAATCTGATCCCTGTGCCTTAGGGARAGAGGACATACAAGCTCTTTCAAATGTAAAACTCTCTTGTTTTGGAGTCTTGTTACTAAAGAAAACTCTCTGGATGCTTCCTTTTTGTCACAGAGCAGTTGTCACTTAATGATTTCTCCCTTATTTTCTGCCAGCGTTTTTATGCTGACATGAAACAGAAAAGAGATGGCAAATTTTCTGATAATGACTTCATCTGTGAAGTTTGTTTTCTTCTAATATTATCCAGTCTTTCACAAGGACTGATCAGTCATAGACAGGACTGATGTAAGGCAGGGTGTATGTGAAAATTGAAAGTTRTTTTGATTTAAATTTCAGTTTACTGGATTGTTTTGAAATGTGCAAAAGCTTGTATTTTGAGCAGRTGATGATCCCTTCAAAAAGAGATTAAATGAGTTAGTGGACAGAGGGCTCATAAATGGACTAGGTGGGAATATACCTGCTGTATTCTTAATGCAGTAATGGTGGGTASTGGGGAGCATGAGGACAGTGACCCCCATACAGTGTCCAAACTTGTATATTCTGCCTGAATAGCTTCTCTGGGTGTCACCTTTGGACTCAGAGGCTGGGACTAAATGAGTCACTCATCTGATTCCCTGGGACATCTTACGGTCCAATTATATAGCTGAATCAAGGCATGCCTCTAGGTTGAAATGATAAAACCTGTTTGCTGTACAGATAAAACCTGGTCACTTGTATGTCCTCCTGTGTGAGAGGAAAATTATGCAATAGTTTAAATTCTGCAGTAAAATCTATGGCTTGACATTCACTTGCTCCATGTTTTAACTCAAGTGACTGAATTGCAGGTGCTCAGCTTGCCCAAATTCMTTGGTAGGTAGGGACAGAAGGGCCATGGTGCCTGCACAGCATGCTGCCTGCAAAACRCAGTCATGGTTTGTCCAGGAACACCTGAATCAAGGCCAGAACCTCTGGCTCAGGCGACCTAACTTTAGAAAATGGTATGAATGTGGCTATGTATAKGTATATTGCTGCTGCCTCAGCTACRCATTCAGTTTGTTTATGTGGTGTCTTGGGTTGTCGGTGTGTTCTGGTGCCTCTAGCTTGGAGGCTGAGGAGTATCTCTTTTTGAGATATTCTAGAGGTCATAATGCCAGGAGGAGCTGGCAGGACAAAGCCTGGTGGGTGCCAGCTGGAGCAGGCTGGTGGCAGGACTGAGGTGCCAACATCTGCCCCACTCTCTGGGGCAGGGAAGACTTTCTTGGGGGAAGGTGGGCATTTCTCAGTTGTTTACATCTCTGGCCTTAGAAATAAAMACTTCAATAGTGAGAAAAACTACTAAGCAAGTAACAGTTCCTGTAACATCACTTGCAAAACAAAGGGACRAGTGAGTTTTACCCAGAAGCATGAAGGAGGTGAGTTGTTAGAGGTGCCCCAGACACACAGCAGGTGAGCCTTGGGGCATTGGTTGGGTTCAGAAGAGAAGTCTAACACTGAGGCAGCACAGTTGGGAATAAATGACTGTCATTAGGAAGGAACTCTAGTGAACTCCGAGACTTTAATTGCTTGTGTATTTACTTTGTTAGGCATTTTTTGTGTGTGTGTGTATATATATATATATATATAAAATAAAGTGTATGTCCTTTTCCAGAGGTCAGCTTCCTCTTTCTTTCTCTATCAGCTATTTCAAGGCCAAATGGTTTAACATTTCTCTCACTGGGACTGCTGAACTTTCACCCACTTCTGAATGTATTGCTTTATAGGTCTGATAGCTGACAGAARTACCTTTCTAATTTTAAAATCTCTGAAATGTATATTTTCCCCACAAACTTCAAGTGCTTCAAATAAATTAATTGTCTTTTGCTTATTTTGAAATGGATTTGTGAATGCTCTGATGATTAAGTGTGACCATTTCTTATTAGGGATAATGTGTTTATTTGCTCAGTGCATTAATAATCACTGTGAATAAAACACAATAGGGCTGTCACTGGCTTCCAGTGTGCTAATGATAAGGTTTTTACATTTGCATGTAGAGTTTTGTCCGAGGCAGCTATAAATTTCTTTACAAGCTTGGGACTGAGTCAGTGTCCTGGCTCAGTGTGAGAATCCAACACTCACATATAATCAGGTGGTTTAAAACGTGTGTAGTGTTTATAGGGCAGTTTCTTTAAGGAGGTTTCAAAATGTACTACAGAAGGGAACTGATACTACTAAAGTATCAGTTTAAGTCTTAAATTGCGGGGAACAGAGGTAGAAAGAGCTGGAGTGCTTATCTGAGGTCACAAAAATTCCAGTGAAGGAGCTGAAAACTGAGATGACTTTCCAGAGCCTTGTTCCTGTGCCCTCTCTAATGCCCTGTGCTGCTCTGGAAAGAAAACAGAGAAACTGAGACTTTGATGATAGTAATGAATTGATGTGAAAATGCTTACCTAAGACAGGGTAATTTGCCCATCACCTGTCTCAAAATGGAGCATGGTAACATTTTTACGTGAAACTGATATAACACAATTTGAGATTAGAAATTAAAAACTTGTATACATACATATATATACAGGTACATCAGAGCTCAGCTTCACTGAGATTTGGGAAGCCACAGAAAGTTAATTATAGGATTGAGCCATAGATTTATCCATAGTCGTTTTTTCAGTGGGTGTCTATTTACAAGTGTCTAGAGCAACAATTTGAAATTCTGCTGTAACAGCAGTATTGATAACAGACATTTTGACTTCTTCCTCTAACCACTCTCCCTTAGAAGAGGAAAGAGAGCAGCATATGTTTATTCAAGTCCTTTGAAATAAGTTATTTCTGAACATCACTGTCAAGACACTTGCTATTCTGGTGCATGGCAAGGAAAGAGGAATTTTTTGGAATTGGGACAGCTGTTAGCAAAGGTTTGGAAGCATAAATGGGTTGGCATAGGGGCCATCAGATAGATGTATATGGAAGAAGGCAGGCAGCTGTACAGGGCAGAAAACTTCTCATCAGCCAAGTGTTTCCTTTGTGCTTCTTCTCCACTCACTTTTGGAATAAAATCAACCATGGGATATCAACATACAGGAGAAAAGAAAACAGTTGTATTTCTTTCTAACATTTTAATTTCTCTCTACCCACATATTTCAAAGTGTCTGACTTCTGGACAGATGCAAGTCATAGTTGTAGGCAGTGCAGTAAGTTGTTGATGGTTCTGGATGCAAGAACAGCCTTAGAATTGATTAACAGTAAAGCAGGTTTTTAGTTATGGAAGGTAGGTCTCACAGCACTGGCACCTGAGCAGAAACTGAGCCACACTGTAAGTCCTGCTTGCAGGAACAGGTAGCTTATGTTGCTATAAAAGCAGATCATTATGATTGAATAGGTATGTGAGCAAAATCTTACATTAAAACATAACTAGATTTTGTTTCTARTTAAGAAATGGAAAAAACAGTCTTCCTGGTTTCTTTTTAGTTCTAAAGGAAATTAATGAAACTAAAAGCACTTGTCTTTGAAAATTGTCTTATCTAATAGTATTAAAAAGATATGTTCTTTGCTGGGCAACAAGACACTTGCATTGAGAAATCTTTTTGTAAAATTACCCTTAAACAGGGTAAATTGCCCAAGATGCACACAAAGCAATCTGTTCCACACACAGCTAAATGTGGAAATGATCGTGTTTATTTTTCGCTAATCTGTTACAGACTACAGACATTGTCGTTGGCATTTTGGCCTGTAATGTTTATAGAAGTGTCCCTTTTCAAAGCAATGCCAGAACTGGCTATAGTGTCTGTGTCTTTTAAGGTAGGAAGTTGAGTTTYAGACAGTTCAGCCTTGCAGTTCCAGCATCATTACTCAGTTGAGTCATGAGTGAGATCTGGCTGGCTCCCAAGTCGTGCTGGATGTGAAAAGAGCCTTAGCTGTTTGCCCAGCTCCTGATGCCCCCCAAGCCTGAGAAGTCGGTGCAGGACCTTGGCTCTGCCYGCTGGGAGGGCACGGGAGGCAGCAGCTGATGCCTCTGGAGGGTGGTGGCTTTGTGCCTCTGTGCGCTGCARGCGCCTCCTGACCTGTCGCAATCATTCTGTGCTAAAGGGCAGAGCCAGGGTTAGCCCAGGAAGTCGTCTGAGGACAGAGGGTCCCAATGTGCTGAGTGGAGTTAGAGGTTACTGGACGTTTGCAACAAAAACTTATGGGTTACTTTTTTGCAATAGAGAACACATGATGAGAATGRAATTCAAGTCCTTGGGGAGTATGAGTTTCTTCATTAAATTATCAGCTGAGAAGCCAGGAGAAGAATCCATATAATTTAGGGACAGATATTGGTGGTTAAAGGTGAAGTAATGGTGCCTCACTGTTGCAGTACTTTGTTCATTCTGCCCTGACTCCTTTCTTGATTTTCTGAAAAATTTCTCCTACATCGATTAAATCTTTCAGTACCTGGCACCCCRTATCAAAGAGTTTACCAGAAGGAAAGTGTCAGTCTTGAACAGTTCAGTCCCTTGGGAGTGCCTTCATAGTCTTTACCTTAAAATCTCAGTCATGAGAATGTCCTGGCAGAATAAAAGGAGATTTTGCTGTAGTGGAAAAACTTGCAGCTGTGACCCAGAGCAAGCAATGTGCTATGCCTGTAGCTGGCATGGCAGTTCTGGGCCACTTGCCCACAGGCTTTTTATTTTTATACTATCTCCTCTTTCTTTCCTGTAGTCTCTTTACTTCCCCCTTTTACTTATGCTTTCTCTTCGTTTCCACTAGCTTTTAGTATTGCAGCACTGTCTGCTCTCCCTTTTAACCAGAGAACATTCT